>WYDI02023224.1:0-12801 GCA_009867235.2 Psittacus erithacus
AAACTGACCAAAGAGGTATTCCATACCACAGCACGTCATGCCCAGGATGTAAACTGGGGGCAGTTACCCGGAAGGGCTAGATCTCTGCTGGGGTGGGGCTGGGTATCGGTCAGTGGTGAGCAGTTGTATTCTCTTCTCTTGGTATTTCTTTTATCATTATTATTATTGGTGGTAGCAGCAGTGGTTTGTGTTATACCTTAGTTACTGGACTGTACTTAACCTGTGGGAGTTTTATTCTTTCAGTTCTCCTCCCCATCCCTCTGGGAGCTGCGGAAGGAAGAGGGGGAGTGAGGGAGAGACTGCGTGGCTGGGCTTAAACCACGACACAGCCCAATTTTCAGAGTATACTGATGGCATATCTAAATGCAATTGGAAATGACAGTAGAAATGACCTTGCAGAGGCTAACTAGTTTCTTCGCTTGTTTTGTATTTAAAGGAAAGCAGACAAAATCTGGGGTTCTTTTAACACTCGGAGATTGGGTTTTATGCTGTGTTTTGAAAAGTAAGATGGTTACCTTGTTTTATACAATATAACATAGTTTATTATGTAGCATGATTTTTCATTTTAGAAGTATCCAGAACTACACATCACTGGAGAGTTCTCTCTTATTTTTTGTGTTGTACTTTGGAGAGAAACAGGTTCACACATATCAATAAAATCTGTATCGAGGACATATCACTTTTACTTCTCTCATTTGTGTCTTTTCATTTATTGTGTGTTTACATTCATAAAAATAAATAGGTCTTGGCAGCACATTAAAAAAATAATTGCTAAGAGTTTCGTTATTCATAATGAGCACATCTATGAACAGTATTAGCCAGCTGTAAAACCTGTATGGTCTTACTAGAAAGTACTTTCTAGTGTGTGTATGTTTGGTGCAATAAAAGAACGTCAGGAATTTAGCTGATCTCAGTCATGTGCCAGAAGTCTGTTTTCCAGGCTGGTCTGCCGGGCTGAGAGTTCAGATTTGAAATGGACATGGGGATTTCCAAGCTTAACCTCTTGTTCTTTGGCTGAAGGAAATATAATGAGACTGTCTCAGGATCTCACTGCTCCACTGCTTTTAAGAACCTGCAGTTGAGTAGATACCTCTTGTTTGCTATGTTTCAGTGTTTAATTACCATAATCATTAGAAATATTTTCCTGGTATTAATGCTAGGGTTTTTTTTGCTTCAGACTAAAATGATGATTCTTCTCCTGCTTTTGTACACTGACATGGGGAAACAGCTCTGACATGGGGAAGGAGCTGATGACTTTTTATGACAAGGACATAAATTACATGCCTTTCTGAAATAATTTGTTGTCAAATTATGAAAATGCTAATTCTTTATACTTTTTCCCAGGAGATCTAGTTGTAGACCTTGTTTTTGGGTGAAGAAACCCATGAGTAGAAAGCAAAGTTGACAGATTTCATTCCAGTCATCACAAATTGCATTGTGAATAAATCCGTGAATAAATCCATGAATAAGGTTTGTCTTTTTTTTTAAGCAGCTTCACGTTCCTGAATTGCATTCAGGTAATGCTCACTGCAAAACTGCAGTGACAGCTGAGTTTTTCCTACTTGGTACTTGTGCATTTGTCTTCTCCAGATTTACTGCTCTCCTCAGCTGAACTTTTGCTGAGTGCTTTGTTCATTGCAGGATGTGTCTTCAACTTGCCAAATCACTTGGAACTTTGACCTTGTTCTCCAGATAGCTGTCCTACAGGAGAGGTTGCAGTTTCTCCTGATTTGAAGCTCTTGACATGGTGAATGTATCTATTTCCTTATTCCCTTGGTGAAATTCGCCAGTGGGAGCTGTTTTAAGACACCTTTTTTATATGACTGTTAGACACTGATAATTAGCTTTTTGGTGCAATTTCATTTTTTAGCTTTTGCCCTTATCTTATGTAAGTGGCCTGTAAACTAGATTCCTTAGCTTGAGTATGCTTACAGTGAAGGATATTGAAGCCTCGCTGGAGTTTCTGATCCAATGCCACAGTATACATTCAGATGTTAGCTATTGGAAGCAGAGAAGGTTGCTATCTCAAACTAATGATGATAAAGCCATTCAGTACCACTGTCCCTGCCTCCCTTCTACATATTGTATGTAATTTTTAGCACATCTTGCTGACATATTTGTCAGGCACTCTTCTGTTGTGACAGTGCTAAAAAGTATTTTCATTGAATTAACATCCTATAGATCAAAGCTTTAATATTAACCGAGGTTCTCCATAGTGGGCTGCAATCACTTTATACTATTAGTAGGACATCTTGAGCTCTCTCTGGATTTGCCTTGCAGCTTTCAGTTGTGAATCACATCTCACTTTCAGATGGAGTTTTTTCTTTGATGGTCAGAGTGATGCCTAGGGTGCTCATGCCCTGCAATATGCTTTTGGCATTAATATGATAATTTATGACGTAAGAACTCTATGGAGAATTTATTATAGACCTGGAAAACTATTTTTAAAAGGGATCTACATGGAGCTTTTATTATTTTTTTTTGTCTGAGGAAGGGGCAATGACATTTAATTAACACTTCAGGGAAAGTTGTTGACTTGAACCATTGCAGTAGTTTCATCACGTTGGCACCCTGAAAACATGTACTGAATTTTTGAAGTGGAGCTGCGGTTTCTTTTGCTGGCAAAAGAAAGGGACCAGACTTATAGATAGTTGCATGTATAGGGGGTCAAAAGAATCAAAAGGCAGAAAAAAATAATGCTGACATTTGCCAAATTGCATTCCTTGGGAAGTTTTGGGGTTTTTTTTAATTATAGTGAAAGACAAAATTTTGAGCACCATCTTGGAAGCTGTGTCAGAAGGTTGTTGGTAGTCACAGGTGAATGAGATTAGGTTTTGCTTTCTTTCTTTTCCACAGATTTCTTTGACCATTGAAGTGCAATAAAAGATGTGTTCAATCAATATCAAAATATATTTATTGCTCAGGTATTGTATATTTAGTTCTACAGTTTTCACAGTATTGAGGTGTCCACAGCTTACGCAGGGCAAATACTGGCTCTGGATTTGTTTTGTTTCTTTTGCTTTTTCTCTGCTTTTCCTTTTGGCCTGTAAAGATATTTTTCCCCAATATTTACATGTTGAGGGAGAAGCCACACTGCAGTACTTTTTCACTGAAATTGCAGGGAAAATGGTTTCAACAGCTCTCTCCCTGATTCCCAGCCAGCTGGAGGCACACAGCTGCCAATTCCCCACCCCTCCAGCTGCCTCCAGGGCTGTGCTGGATTAAGCAGAGGTGTGGTACTGTGGTTGAGACAGGCAACTGAGGAGGATGGCTTTACAAATGCCTTCTGTGGTTTTGGAAAGCTGCACAAGAACAGTCCATTCCAAGACTAGCTTTTACACCTGGAAATATTCTGACTAAAACAGAATGTGCAGTGGTAACATGCTCTATGCTATATTTATTCTTACGTTATGAATCTTATTAAAAGCTGTTTGTAATGTTCAGGATGCAGGCAGGAGTGTAGTATTAGTTAACAGTAGAGATCTCTGCTGCAGAAAAACTTGGAACTTTCTAAATGAGTGTTTTCTGGTCGTAAACAGCCACTGAAGGCAATTAGGTCTACAGCTGGAATGATTATTGGCCATGAGTGATTATGTGTTCTTTAGCAGAGAATACATACTTGGTTCTTGAGCATTTTTCTTTTCAATTGAGGTAATGACAAGCTCAATTAAAGAGGATTGTATGTCTGTACTTTGATTGGGGTCTGGAAATGAGGGTATGGCATCAGCACAAAGGTACTTGTCTGAAGTGGTCCAGGAAATGGGAAGGTAGAAACTAAGGGTAGTTATTTGGTTGTGATTTTGGTGGTGGCTGTTATTTTGAGACTGGGAATTAGCTGAGGAACCACAGAGTTTGCTAAGCATGTCAGTGGAAGTATTAGGCAAAGGAGACTGAGGAAGTTAAAGGCTAGCGTGGATTTTGCTGTTTTAAGTTTGAATAATGCCTTTTTTTTTCTGTAGGCTGTTCTTTGTAGTTCAGTTATTGTTATAATATCACTGCCCCTCAATTATATCTTTGTTCCTTCCCCTGCCTTCCTGGCTGTGATATGTTAGCTGCACTCCATTCCTGTGTTGCTTTAATTGCCATGCTGCTAGATCTGAATAGAACTAGTCTGTGATTTTTCCAAATCTCCCTTTGCCACCAGAAAGCTGATTTTCAGGAAAAATCCAGTGTACTGTAGCTACCTGTGCTTCCACAACATGTCTTTTCCTTCATCACCATTTTCTGTTTACAGTCCCTTGTTCACCTCATCTTTCAAACAACTCCTGATGCAAACATGAAATGTGGAAATGAACGAAGTCTGTAATGGATAGAAAAACTCTAATTAGGAATTAAAAAATGGCAGTGGGAGATGGATGAGTAGAAGAAGCACTGATTGCAGGGAACTTTTTCACAGCTCTGCTCTTTAGCAGCTTTCACCATAGCATCTTTGTAATATTCCTTTGCGGGTTCATGTAGAGAAACACTGCTGAGATCTGGGTAAGCAGAGGACAAAAAAGCATCTAAGGTCAAAAACCATTGGCATAAGAGGTTTAAAGCTGAGAAGGCAGCATCAAATGATGGAAATAATTGGGTAATTTCTTCAGCTTCTCTTTAGAAAATGAAGCCCTTCTCTGTGTTCAAGATTTGCAAGACCTCTCTGCCTGAAAATATTTGTCTGGCTGTCTGGAATTTCTAGACTGTGGTTCATTAGCTATTGAGGTTGAGAAAAACACTGACATTTTAATGAAAATGTTTTAAAAGGTATATTTGATTTTAATGCATTTCCTAAGCATGAAACACCTTAATAAGCATATATTACAGAAGATCGATCTGTGTTCTGAATATATCATGTTGAATATTAAATGAAAATTCAGTCTTCAAAGTTTGAAAAAGAAATGGTATATGGCTCAACATGACCTTAAATATGATGCTACCATCAGTGCCTTTATGATAAATTGCCAAAAGCGATAATCTATATCTGTAATCAGATACGGCCACAGTGTCTGCGGAGTTAGTTTTCTGCTTATGCAGAGGGCTTCATTCAATTAATCAAAAAATGTGGATTTGAAAGCAGAATGCAATCTGTTAAAATGCAAGACCTGGCAAGTTTTGTGTTTCTTCAGTAGTATAAATCTGAATTGCTTTAGTTCTTGATGGAATTAAACTTTTCCCTAGATGTCTGTGGTATTACTGACTTTTTTCAAGAGGCAGTGAAAGCTGGCAAGGAGATAAAAGAGGAAAATGTTTTTAAATATTTTGCTTTAAAGTACAGAAGTGTATGTCTGTCTTTGTGCTTGTGTGTATTAAATGAATGCCTGCATACTGTTAGCTACTGGAATTAGCAAGCACTCATCTCTGAGTTTCATGTTTTTAACCAGGATTTTAAGCTTATGAATTAGTTATAGAAGGGAAGAGTAGGAATCTGCAGAGTAAACTTCAGAGCTGTCTCTGTTTTAATCTGGAGAGAAACCTGGGAGGCATGTTTTCATCCAAGAATGTTTGAGTTTATTTGTCTGAGGAAGAAGCTGAGACAAATAGCCTGCTAAATAAGTAAGTGCATAGTCACTAGGATGGCAAGAAGAGCAGATTTGCTATATAAATTTGGTAGTGAGTAGGATGGTTGTAAAGGTGAATCAGGCAGGGCTGATGAGATTTCTGGGGATCACCCTGACGGTTCTGCTACGTGAGAACAAACAAACAAGAAGAAGGGTCAGCTCAAAATCTAGAAATGTGCATGTTTTTTATCATGTTTTAATTTCTGTCAAAGTCAGTAAAGAGACTAATTTTCTCCTGATGTCCTTGACTGAGACAGCTTTGGATCATATCCCTTAAAATGCATTAAATCCCTGCTACAATGGATCTCTGATCTGCTTTTAATTATGTTTTAAGAAGAAGTCGTACATTTATTGCTTCTTTGATTTGTAACAGGAGCCTAATAACAGTTTGATTTTGGAAGGTTTTGAACATGTTTATCATAGATCACACAGCACTTGAGAATTTATATTTAGTTTTACTTAATTGTGTGTTGAACAGGAAAAGTATCTTTAGATATCTTTTCAAAAAAGGAGTGCTCTTTTGTGTTCAGCCTAGCACTTAATATTATTAATTAATGTATGAAGTACAAACTGGCACAGATTCTTGCCTTCCTTGAGTTTTAACTACCCTGTCTGGCTGTTGAGCATTTTAAATACTTCATTAAACAAGTAGTTATCTTCCTGTTTGAAATGGCACCATGTTTATTTTAACAATATTGATTAATTAGGTTTCTGTTTAATGGTACATATGCAAGGTAGAGGATATCTGACTGTGTATTGTCCAAAGTACTCATCAAAGTGAGGCTTGAATTGAGTGCAGCAGGTCCCTGCCTCTGCAGTTTCAACGTGTCTAAATTTCTGCAAGTACAGAGCTTCACATGCAAAACACAGGTGGAATATGGGAAAATGCTGGTATTTTGCATGGGGAAAAGTGAGAGCGAGACAGCGCTTTTAGAGGCAGGAATCATTATTTTACAGAACACCACCACCAAAACCCAGAGCCAACAAAAATTAGTTAGGGCAGGTATGTGAAATTGCTTTGAGCTTCTTGTAGCTAATTCTATTAATTCAAGAATAAATTACTTCATTATTTACAAAAAAAATTGTCAAAGGGTCTGAATTGGCTATCATGAATTGTAAATAATTTGCTTCTTGAGAAGGTGTGCCTACTTATTTTGTATGTGTTAAAGCAATTTAGGATTTCATGATATGCAAAAAAGATTTCATGGTATGTAGGAGGAATTTGTGGATTAGAAACAGTGATAATCAACAGCTATTTTTCAGTTGATGTGTTTTAAGTTGTTGGAAATTATTTTAGAACAGGGCTGATGAAGTCTGTCTGAAGCTATCTGTGTGCATTGCTGTTTTTTGCCTTGTAGAAATAGACTTATGCACAAACAGTGGTCTTTAAATGGGATGATCTCTTTCCATTGCCATAATCTTGTCCTTACGAGTTTGTATAAATCTGCTTCCTTCATTGCTATGCATCACACAGAAAGTGCTAAAAATAACTGTTTAATTTTTTTTTTAGTGCATACTGAAGCAGATAAAAATATAAGGTATATTTTGGTTTTATGTAAATCATGCTGGGCTGATAGTACTCTTTTTAATGTCATTCAGCGCACCCAGAGAAAACTGAGGACCTTAAATACCACCCACACAAATAGTCTCTTGATTCCTGCAAGGAGTCATTTTCCTTAAGTGTCTGTCCAACATATGGATAACATTTTCCTTCTATGGCAGAAACAGTTAAAGTAGGATAAAGCTATAGGAACATCATATTACGATGTAGATTCAATTAATTTTACTTGCTCTCTTCCTGTAACTTGCTTAGCATCTTGAGACATTAATGATCTTCCCTTTTTATTAGCCATTAAAATTTTCATACTGTGCTATGTTTTCCTTTGCTTTAAAACTCTTGCCTGGCTTGGAAATTTAATATGAAGGACTTTGGCCTGGCCAGTCACTCTGAAGTTTTGATAACAATGGGAAGAGTTTCTCTTGCTGGGCTGAGTCATTCTTTTGGCAAAGAAATCAAACGCATTCAAGCTTCAGCTTCTACAGACATATATGGTGCTATGATAATAGTGCATGGAAAAACAGATACTAGAGTTACTGCTCTGTAGCTCTGCTAGGTACATGCCTGAATAGATATTATCCCATTTGTGCAGAACTTTGTTGAGTAAAATTGTGTCCGGTCTTTTGTTTTCATATCAGGTTACCATATATACAGGACTACCTGTATTCTGTTCTCTTTTTAGCCAGCAGAACTGCAAAGAACTGATGTTGGGAATGGCTACTACCATCTTAAAGATTTGTGAAATAGGTTTTTCATGGGAGATGGGAACAAAACTGAGCTGACAGCCATTGCATAGTAAATGAAAAGGAAGTCTTGCTTTTAACCCTTTCTCATGACTCTGCAATTCCTCTGTTTCCTTGCCAAAATTGATTTTCTACTAATTTAACTCCAAAGATCTTGGCAAGCTTTGGATTTTTTTTCTTTTTTGACAAATAAATGCTTCCCAGCTTTTCCAGCTTTTTGATCATGGTCACTGCCATTGATAGATTGACACTTTACATTCCTGCAGCTGCTTTGGGTGTTTTTAATGCATTTCAAGATTAACAGCATGGAGGCAATACATTTTAGTTTCTGATCCTCCACCGGGTATTAATTCTGTTCTGTTGAAACTGGTATTAGTTAAATGTAAATGAGTCTACAGCCTGCCATTGTGAGTCTTGTAAACTAGCATTTAATATACATGGTAGTTAAATAGATAAGAGTTTTCCCCAGATAGAAAGACTTTATGACTAAATAATTGCCAGGGCCTGACATTTGTGTTATACTGTTGCTTCTTTAGAGATAGGCCCAACTTCAGATCCCATTCCAGTGAGATCCAGTGATATTATTACTAATGTCCTCTGATGAAAATTAGAGAAGATCCAAATTCGTGATCCTTAGTATGCAAAAGTGGGTAGATAAAGTATTGGAGCATGCTTACTTTAGGAGGAAGATACTAAGGGTGGGAATGAAGTACTTAATGCTTAATTGCATGGGATCAGAGCTGGGGCAACTGGAGAAGAGAAGGAAAGAGTAGTGGAGAAGAAAGTGAGAAATTTCTGGAATGCATTCATGGGGCAATAAGGATGCTGGGAAAGACTGCAATGGAGAATGATCAAATGGTGGGTTAAATATTGCCTCATGTGACTATGTATTATCAGAGGTGGATTATTAATCAGGTATGATCTGGAGCATGGATACCTGGGGCACATCATGGGGGTGAAGTCACTGCACACTAACAAACAGTTATGTATTGCTCCACAGCCATCTGGGAAGTGAGGGGGGCAACACTACTGAGAGGCTGTATTTTTGTAATCTTAGCATTTAAAATAAGACTAAGAGATCTGAGTTTTAGCTTTTTTTTTTTTTTTTTTTGTTCTTTTCTGTTGGACTTCAATGCAATTGTTCCTTGCATGGCCAAAGTGAATAATATCTATTTCCTATTTTCTATAGAAACGCAGAAGCAACCATAATAGCTCCTTGCTGCACTCTTCATTTTCAGTAATGCTTGAGACTGTGTTTTCACCCCATGAGGCTTTTTTTGAATTGTCTTTTTAACACATTTTGCCTGGAAGTAAGGTTGTTGAAGGGACAAACATAAAGAGCATCTGCTTCAGGGTATGGCAAATTAATCTTCAGGAATACAGTATCCTCACTCAATATTCTTTGAAGAGTAAAAGAAGTAGATTGAAGACCTCTGCCTTGTAAACACCTTCCTATCATTGACACTGGGACTCCCTGTATCCCTTGTCTTAGTGACAAAACATATTGTGGTTTTGATTTGCTCCTTGAAAAGATACTTGAGATCTAGATCTGCTGTTGTGGTGTTGGCCGGACACCACCAATGTTTATAATATATATTTAGCATATTTTGCACTGCCACCATCTCATTTTTGCTTATTATTATTAGCTCCTTAACTTCCCTTGGGGGAAGGTAAAAGAAGATGCAGATTAATTGAAGGTACAGTTGTATTACCTGTCTGTTACAGATGTCTTTCTAGAAAAAGTGTGCTTGCTTTTCTGTTCTGCTGCGCTATATGGAATTACTTTCCAGTCTCACTGGCACATGTAATGTGAATATACAGTGTCCCACTGTGTTAGCCATGCATAATGCATGAGTTTGCCTTGCAAAGTTCCCTTACATTAGAAACAATATGCAATTACACATTGCTTCAAGTGGTGTAACAGGGGAATGAGGGCAAAGAAAAGAATTTATTTGGAATAACTTCGGTTCCTAAAGTATTTGTTTGCGGTATGAATTTCAATAATTAATGTACGGATTGAAACATTTTGCTTATCTTCTTCTTCCAGCAGTAGGGTCAGCACCTGTAGCTACACAGAAGGAAGCCTGAAAAGCTTCCAGATGCAAAGCTGACAAGTACAGTGCTTCAGCTGCAGCCTCAGCATATGCTGCAAAACTCCATACATTACTGCACTAATGGGAATTTGTTTGTTTTTCCTGGCCAGATCACCAGTGTGCTGTTAAGACTATATATTTCTCCTGAATGTAATTTTTTCTTTTTGGTATTACAGAATGTGTATGCTAAAACCTTTATGTAGCTGTTATTGTAGTAGGAATTTTACCTATTTCCTTTCCTGTTATCAAGCTTGCTTATCTTCAGGAGTCAGCTAAGCCATTTGTGACTAAAATTTCCTTGTTTCTCTGTAGCAAATTCCTTAGTAGCTCTGTTGTAAATGTTGGTGCAGTATATTCACTCTAAAACTGTGAGCTTTAAAGTGTAGAGACTTGATTGTGCTGTGCTGTTTTAATTGTTTTCACAGATATAAGCAGGAATGCACACATTCGTCTTTTCTTCTTCTAGGACAGTAAAACAGGGTGAGATTCTTTGATTAACCCCTTTTATAGGTCTGTTAAAGCAATGAAAAAGCTCTTTTTATGGGTTGATCTTCTAAAATTTTGAATATACACAAAGAAACAAGCAAATGCTTTGAAAGCATGGAAGTTTAAATTTATATTATTTTCTCATACATTATTGACATTGATTTAAAAATAAGATCATGGCAGATTTGCCATAAGTAGGCTATCAATTTTATTTATATGAGTAATCACTGAAGTGGCATGAAAACTTCTACTTGTAGAATGCAAGGGGAAGATGACTAGAATAATCTATTCCCTAAGAGAAAAACATGAAAGATATTTGTACTAAACCAGAATGGTCTGAAGGATGCGAGGAGGAATGGGATTATCTGGTAGGCACCTACTCCTAAAAGAAGGTTAGTTGAGAACTACAGTTTCATTTCAAATTTATTAGGGCTCAAAAAACATGAGCCCGTTACCCCTGTTTCCAGAAATTGTTAGGTAATATTCACATAGTAAACCAAAGAAATGGCACACTTTGCCTCGCTGTGTTGAAACATGGTATTTAATTGATTTATAACTGGAATTACTGGACTTTACTTTGAGTAAGTCAGTTTTCATAAGTAAAAGGGATTAATAAATGCAAGAGGGAAAAATGAGAGATTCAGAAACAGACGTAGGACTCATTCATTATAAAATATAGTTAAAACATATAAATTTGGTGGAAATCTGATAAATTATTAAGGTGAAAATACGTAAATCCAGAAGCGTATAAATAATTCAGACTCAATCTACTTATTCTGTCTCAGGTGAAAAGAAGCTATTTATGTTTGTTAACTGGAATCATGTTTTTGAAAACATACATTTAAGTGAATAGTCTTATCTCATTATTTGGGAGGACTACTGGTGTGTGTGTAGGCTTCTAAGATCAAACTGTATTGCTACGCTAATTAAAGATTCATCGAACATACGCACAGGTAAACACACCTGTAGTCTAGTTATGGCCTCTTATGTTCTGTATGTCCCAGTAAGTAAAAATATTTCCTAGTAAGGTTTGCATTGTTGCGTCCATTTTGTCCTCCACCACAGAAGCCCTGAAATGGCACAAGGAATGAGAAAACTCTGCTTGCAAGAAGCACCGTTTAAAGCCTGCCAATTTTTTGTTCTGTCCTGTTGGTCTGTGCTCTTTCTGGAGCCTTATATTTAAGTATCTCTTTAGTATGTATGAATATTTTTATCAATTTGTCTTAAGAGACAGGAAAGGAAAGGGTTTTTCAATGTTAACAAAAGAATGTCTTTGTCCTAAGAGACATAACAGATCAAAAGATTTGTTGCATCTGGTAGACCAGCTCTTGCATACAGTTGCTTACATGTATGCATGTGCAAATGTGACCACTTACACAATGTACACACAACACATCTTAACAAAACTTTGGTGTATACAGACAGTATTCTGATAATTTATGCAAAAAATATTGAGGCAATTGGCTTGCTTTGATTCTCTTCATAATTTTAAGGGATTATCTTTACTCCAGTGATATTTTCTCTTGAGGAATGCTTTCATATATTTCAAGAAGACATAAACTGAAATGTTAATGCTCGTGTTTCATTTTGGAAACTGCTGTCAGGGTCTGACATTGCTTTTACTTGTGCCATAATTTCGTGAATTCGTGACAGGATTGTGAAATCAACAGAATTTTTGAGATTCTTAATGTCTTGGGATGTTTGGATACACCCAGAACAAGAAACCAGTTTTGCATTTAGACCATACTAAACCACATTGAAATGTGGCTGGGTGAAGAAACAGCTGTGCACATTGCACCCTCCATAAGTCAAATATCCTAATTTTCTGGCTTCAATTTTGATCTCTAATACAAAGCTTGGGTTTTCTTCATTTGCTAGAGGGTTCAAGGTGGGTGTGGTTATTTTGGGGAGTTAAAACTCCTAGACCATTGTATCATTGTCTTCAGCATCTCATTTGTCATATGAAGATGACAATGGAATTTGTATGCTAACTACAATGTATTGTAATGTTAGAAGATTGTGTTTTGGTTTTTTTTTTTGTTTATTTCTTCTGTCACAGTGTCGTCGTTTAAGCCCTGCCATGCAGCCCACTCACTCACACACACCTCCCCCCCGCCTCAGCTCCCAGAGGGATGGGGAGGAGTATCGAAAGAATACACCTCCTACAGGTTGAGATAAGAACAGTCCAGTAACTAAGGTATAACACAAACCACTGCTGCTACCACCAACAAGAACAATGAAAAGGGAAATAACAAGGGGAGAGAATACAATGGCTCACCACTGACCGATACCCAGCCCCACCCCAGAAGAATCTAGCCCTTCCGGGTAACTGCCCGTTACATCCTGGGCATGACGTGCTGTGGTATGGAATACCTCTTTGGCTA
>WYDI02023225.1:0-54898 GCA_009867235.2 Psittacus erithacus
GGGGCGGGGCGGGGCGGGGCGGGCTGGGGCTTTCCTGTGGAGGGCGGGCAGCGAGCGGGTGCAGTGGAGGCGGCGGCGGTCGGGTCGGTTGAGGCGGGCAGGGGTCTGTTGTGCTGCGTCCCGGCTCCTGGCTGGACGCGCGGTCCCACCTCGTTTTGTATAGACACATCCGTGTATATAGACATACACGTTTGCCTTGTTAGTTTCTCGGGTGTGCGTGCGCATCTGCCGCGGAGCTGGCGGGCTGCGGGCTGCCGTTGCGCTGAGCTGAGCGCGTTGCCGTGCCGGAGGCGCGGGGGGCCGCGGCCGCCGCCGGGGCTCAGGCTGTTCCGGGCAGAGATGGGTTTCGCGGCTGCCCGTGCGAGGGAGGACAGTGGACGCTCGGCTCCGAGTGCCCGGGCGGGGAGGTGTGTGTAGGGACCGCCGCCGGCAGCGCGGGGGTTTGGTTTTTCCCCCATTCTCTCAGTTTTCAGAGGTGTAGCAGACAGGGGTTCAGGTGCGTTGGGTGTTTTTTTTCCCCTTGTTGCCTCTTTCGGCTTGTTTGCCCCCTCCCCTCTTTTCTGTTTTATTTTTACGTGAGGTGGAGACCGGAGTGTCTCATTTTTCTTCAGCTCGGTAGTGAAATTGCAGCAGCTTGTGCCTCCTCCAGTGTGCTTGAGCGAGGAAAATGGAGGCTGTGATAGAGAAGGAATGTAGTGCGCTCGGAGGGCTCTTCCAGACCATCATAAGCGACATGAAGGTAAGAGACAAGGCTCTGGGGAACGGGGGGCAGGTGGGAGGAAACCTCTTCCAACCCGACCCGATGAAACTTTGCACCAGGCAATGCAGGAGCATCGGGGGGCAGCGGTGGCAGCGTGACCCCCCACCCGGCCCTGGGCTGCTTCTGCCCGGGACTCTGCCCCAAAGCTGGGTGCGTGTCCCTTGCCGGTGGAGGCACCCCGGATAAAGGGACCCCTGGTAAATATCTCAGCCTCATGGTTTGGGGCTTTCGAGTTGCTTGCAGGACACCATCTCTCCCTCCTTCCTTCCCCGTATTCTCTCTCCCCTGATCAAACCTGCAAGCTGTAATCTTGTGCCAGGGTCAGCGTTTTCCAAACCTGTCTCCTTTTATTAAATCCCTTTTGGTGTTTAATTTCGGGCTGTGGAACTGCTAGCAGGGTCAGTGCAGCGCGGAGGGAGCGTGGTGTGGAGGAGATGAGCATGGTACATATCAGCTGTGGGGTGGGGCTGGAAGGGGCGATGAAGAGATGGATGGCTGTGCTGATGGGCACGGTGGAAAGAACATAAATCTCAGCCTGGAGATGCTCAAAAGTTGATGCGTTCCTGGATTAAAATTGCTGCTCAGTCGGTTATGTGGTATTGTTTTCATGATGTGTATGCTCATGGGGGTGTCATTTGCTTCTTTTTGTGCATGAATGCAAGGATCTCAAGTTGCCAGGTCTTTCCTCTCTACCAGGCACCAGAAATCTTGGGCAGCAGCACTGATCCCTTCTGTCAAAGGGTTCCTCTGAGAGCAGTGCTGCCCATCTACCCTTGGCAGCCAAGGGCACTTGTGCAGGGTTTTCTTTGGGCGAGTGGGTGCCTCCCGCCCTTCGCTCTTGGAAATAAATAGCGCAAAAGCCTTGCTGTGTTGTGCCAGTCATGCCTCCCCCAAGCCCAAGGGCTCAGGTCGCCCTGCCTCTGGCGTGGCCGTACTGCAGAATACTGCAGTGTTCCCTGGACAAGGGCAGCTTGTCTTCCTCCCAGGGCTGGCTGGGAAGGATGCAGTTGTTGGCAGATGTTGGGGGGATCTGTGAAATAATGGGGGGGACCACGTAATGTAAAGGCAGTGACCATGTGTGTTGTGCTTCTCCCAGCCAGGGGCATGGGATTTCTGTGCGTTTTTTAAAGGGTCCAGGGCTGAGGGGCAGGGAGGGCTGCAGGAAAAATTGCTGCCAAGTAGTGGTGGAGGAGGACGGGGTCTGCTCTAGGAGGAAGCCTGGCAGAGGTGAATGGCTTCTAGTGTATTTTTTTTGGGGGGTAGAGAAGCTGTTTGCACTAGAAGTTAATTTTTGGCAAGTGTTCATATGCACTTTCCTCTCAGCACATCTTAGGAGACATTTAATTAAAAGCGTGGCTTGTCAAGAGCAGGCAGATTGCGGAGAGGAGGGGGAGTGTGTATGTGTGTATCTGTCAAGACAATGCTGCAGTCCTGGCACTGGTGTTCCTCAGGCTCTTAGTCCCTTGTATTTTTAATAATGACTGCATTCTAAAATAAAACAACAGCCCACCCCCCCACCCCCGAAAAAAGAAAAAGCAGGAAACAATCACAAATCCTGGAATCATTTTAGTGGGCTGTGCAGGGAGCATGCAGGAGATGTTCTGTTCCAGATGAAGTGTGGTTTCTGGGCTTTGGCGGAGAGGGACACAGTATGTTTATTCTCTGCTTCTTTCCATAAGTGGTGCATTTGGTGTATCTTGCTTTTAAGCAAACAAGCCTTTGCTGTGTGGATTTATTTATTTATTTTCTTTGCACATGGTTACTTGCATGGGAGTGCTGTTCATCAGAAGCAGGTTGACATGAGCTTATGGAGATGGGCACAGGTGTGAATATTTTTTCTCTTAATGCTCCAGAGTAGTGGAGCCTGTTCTGTGCACTGGCAGTTACTGAAGGGGCAGGTTTGCAAGCAATCGCAGCAGATATTTAGCAGCGTGGTAGTTGTTAAGGTTTACAAAAATCTGCTTGCTATTTAGCATGAGCAGAAAAAATAATTCTTACCTGTACCTCAGTTTGATGCAGCGAAGGCCATGCTGCCACTGAGGTGCTCTAGGATCCTTTGTAACTGCTGCACAAAGGATCGTGACAACTTCTAAGAAAGAGTAGCTATTTTTGATAGCTAACTAGACCCTTTCCACTAATGATACCTTTAGTAGTAAAGTGAAAATTAGCATTTGAAGTGCTGTTTCACGTAGCTGGGTCTGCGTGGGCAGGCTCCTGGCAGGCTCTTGGAGATGTTGCGTAGGGGTCTGCCCACACATACCAAGTGCACTATCTGTGCCTATTTCTCATCACCGCTGTGATCAAGTCCCCACATGCCCTGCAGTGCTGAGGGATTTGCTGCAGCATCTGCCTTTTTTTTTTTTCCCTTAACTAAATAATTTGCAGGTTCTTTTTATCATACAGATTGCTCCGCCTTAAACTTGGTTGTAAAGATGGCAGGGTTAATCAGCAGGGTATTAAAATGACTCTGAAGTCATGCCAGTAGAAGCAGATGGGTGCTGCAGCCGAGGTGATGAAGATCCAGTCCGCGTGAACTGATTTTCCTCTTTGTTCACAATAACACAGAACTAGCTCAGGTGTTAATTTTAAGCTCTCCATCTTTACAAGGTTACAGGAACTGGAATGTATAATCCTGGGCAATGTGGTTGTTTCCATTTGTCTCTGGACAGTGTTAACTTTGAAACTTAATGAGAGCAATATATGCCAGTGTGACTGACACATCACACTTTTTGATGGCAAGATTATCTCTTGCTGTCTGAGGTCTCTTGAACTGCCTTTAATGTTTTTTCCAGAAACCCCAAATTTCTCTTCATTGTCCACCAAAAATAATTTTGTGGTTAATACTTGACAAAACAAGCTCCAAAATAATTTGCTGTAAAGCCCTAAGTCATTTTGGAGAAATGATGTACTGTGTGCAGTTCTGGTGTCCTCAATATAAGAAGGACATGAGCTGCTGGAGCAGGTCTAGAGGAGGCCACAAAGATGATAAGAGGGCTTGAGCACCTCCTGTATGAAGAAAGTTGGGTCTGTTCAGCCTGGAGAAGAGAAGGCTGTGTAGAGATCTTGTAACAGCCTTCCAGTATCTGAAGGGGCCCTACAAGGATGCCAGAGAGGGACTCTTCAACAGGGACTGTAGTGATAAGACAAGGGGTAATGGGTCTAAACTTAAACAGGGGAAGTTTGGGTTAGATACAAGGAAGAAGTTCTTTGCTGTGAGAGTGGTGAGGCACTGGAATGGGTTGCCCAAGGAAGTGGTAAATGCTCCATCCCTGGCAGTATTCAAGGCCAGGCTGGACAGGGTTTTGGGTGACATGGACTAGAGTGAGGCATCCCTGCCTATGGCAGGGAGATTGGAACTAGATGATCTTAAGGTCCTTTCCAGCCTTATCCATTCTATGATTCCACGATTTTGTGATGCTGTGTTATTGAGTTAAATATAAGAATGGTTAATAGCCATCCCATTTATATGTACCGCACTTAATGTACATCTGGAACTTCAGTTGCCTGACGAGGGAAGTCCATGTCTTTCATGCGAAACACGGGTCGCGTTTGTTGAGTAATGCGTGGTGTACATAGTGACAGGGTTGTTTATGGAAAGCCCACAATAGGAATTGTACTTGGCCCTTGTGCTCTATAATTGGGCTTCTGTGCTTTGAGATTTCAGGATCAGATTAAAGAATCATAAAGGTAGGAAAAAGTCTGCCCATCCCATCCTAAGTTTAGATTCATTGTCACAGCCCTGGTGTTTCCTATGGCGTATCATGGAGCATGTGGCAGTTACAGTTTGTTGTACTCTTATGAAAGATCTTTTTCAAAGCAGTCAGAGTTCACGAAAAGCAAAATAAAATGCGCATGTCCCTGCAGAGGAGCAGTTTTGTGTGCTGCATGCAAACGTCGTGCGGCTCTCTTTGAACGTGGCATTTGTTCTGTAGTTCCCTGTGGGAAGGGAGCATTTGATCTGAATGGTTTGTAACTCATTTCTGGCAATTGGGAAATGAGATGCTGCAGTGTGCTGCTAATTTCAATGTTTCTTGTAGTGCAAAGCAAATTGGTGCAGATAATTTTGGGGAGGGCCTGTTGTGGATGGGTTTCAAAAGATTTTCTCACACAGAGCAGATCCATTTTAATGCTGGGCTTCCTTCTGAGCCTTGATTTTTACATTCCTTTTAATTACACTGTTCTCTCCTGTCTTGAAGGAAAAAGGAAAACAGGAGGACACCTCTGAAAACATTGAAATTGGCAGTGTTTGTAGTTCATCACTTGCTTGAGCCTGGTTCTTTTGCTTTTCGCATGTTCTTTCTCACACCTCTTCTGCCAGCACGTGTTCTGGCAGAGCAGGGACTTGTTGTATGTGTATGGCACATGACACCCGTGGGGTGGGTGTGGTGGGAAGATGAGTAATGAGCAGTTGGATGAACACAGGTTGTCTGTGACTTTATTTATACCAAGTGGGAGGACTTACTACATTTTTATGGGCCTGGTGTGGATTACCAGTTGGACTCATTCATCTCCCACATGTGAGAGACATGAGGGAATCTATGGAAGTCCTGTTGGTGAATAAAAACAAGGTTCCCCAATGAGTAAAATTTTAGAAATTCTTTGATTTCAAGTGTATGTGCCTTATTCAGCAAAAACTCAGTAAAATCAACCTTTGTTTTTGGAAGTAACCTCTACTTTAATGCTGTAAAGGAGGTGAACCCTTCCCTTCACTCCATGGCTGCTGCTGTGACTCTTGGGTGAGGTGGTGATGCACTTCTGCTTTTGGCCATGCAAAGCTCTTAGTCAAAGCAGAGGAGAAGGACATGAACACATGGGCATGAGAAACATTTATGTTATTGCAGCCTCTTATCTTCTGTTAGGAGAAGTGCCTGGTGAGAAGCAGCATTTTAATCTTGCTTTTTGTTGAAGATGGAGCCGGGGGGGTGGCCCTGTCAAGGATTAAGAGACATTTGTTTAGGAGGCCTGATCTGCTGGTGAGGGGATGGCCTTGTGCTGTTCACGCAGATAATATAAACTGAATGGGAGAAATATTTGATGGAAGAAATAAAAATGCTGAGGCAGTTACTACAGCAAGTGCAGCTGCAGGTCTTCTGCATCCATGTTAAGCCAAGGGACAGCCCACATATATCGGAGAATCTGGGCAAATTTGTTTTACCCTGACATGCTGTAATGTGACAGCTCTTCTGCAACTGTGCTTTATTTGCAGCTTGGTATCTCTGTGGAGGGGAGGAATGTTCACTTCAATGATTTTTAAGGTCTAGTTTGAATCCAGCTGTTAAGGATGGTAACTACTGTAAGGAAAAACAAATATTTCATGTACAACAGACAGGTACAATCTTGGAGAAGAAAGGGCATCTCTGTCCTCCTTTTCCCATGCATACTGTGTTGCACTGGCATGTCCCTTGCATGACAGTCCCTAGGGCAACTGATCTATTCCAAACCTAGCAAATAGGCATTTCTTCCCCTTTCCCAAAAAGCGTGAGATGAACTCGTTTCTCCTCTGTGCAGCTTTTCTTCCCATTTTTTTTCAATTTCCTTAAAGGCTATACCACCAAGGCATTTTGAGCTTAGCTGCCTGCACTAATTTCCTACCCCGGCACCCTCCCAACAACCAGCTTGCCCTGATGGTTGGTTTGTGTACAGTGAAATTCCTTGCCTTTTCTAAGCAACTGTAGTATCTTCCTGTAAACATCCCTGAGGGGGAGGGATTGATGTGTGGCTAATGATGGTGCAGGAAGGGGGCCGCTGCATAAGTAGTGGGGTTCAAGCAACAGGAATAGATGGGAACACACTCACTCACAAGTAAGTTATTCTTTTAGGGATGCATTCTTGATCCAGATACTGTTATGTGAATGTTAACAATTTATACAACTGAGCACTCGCTATGTGTGTACAAGGCTGGCTTGTGCTGCAGCATACCCAGGGCAGGGATTTCTCATGTCTTTGAAGAGTACTCCTTTTGGATCCATCAGGATGCCAGCAGCTGCATAATAGGGTTTGCGAGGTTGTAAGTGTGGAAGGAGTTGTGCAGTGTCGCATGAAACACAATTGACTGAACAAATGTTGGAGGACAAGAAGTCTGTGTAATTACAGGCTGGGTGCTGGTTAATACCTAACAGAGGGTGATATTTGGGACAGCTTCCTGCTTCCTTCCTCAGTTCTGAGTGTGCACAAGCTGGACCAAAATCTTTGGTATAGAATACCTAAAACCCTCCAATTTTCTTTTTTTGCCATGTTTTTTTCTTTTCAAAGTACAGAAGTTGTAGCAGTTGATGGAATCTGTGAATCTGCAAATAGCATCTTCTGCTTAACAGCCTGTGTGTTTTCAAGCTTCTGAAAAACATTTTTAAGGTTCATGGTCTACTTGGAGACAGTGTGGTCTTGAAGATAAGCAGGAAGCTGTATATGGCAGAGAGCAGAATAGGAACTGCATCTAAAAAGGGTGGTTTTGGTCTGCTCCTGAGCATGTACAGAGAGGTTTGAGTAAGTACTGTAAAGAGGCTACTCTTTAGGGTAGAGTAGCCTCTTTAGGCTGGTTACAGACATACATCTCCCTCTTCGAGTGTTTTTGGTTTCATAATTAAGTCTACTTTGATACTGTAAGATGCAAGCACTGCTCTGTTCACTGGCATCTGTGCTGACTTGAAGGATGTTGATTGACTTCTTCCTGCTGGGCTGTGAGATAGCTTGAATGCTGAGATGTTTTGAAGGGTTGGAGACAAAATGTCTGTTAGCTTTGTGGTTAAGACCATAGCAACTTTCATCTTAAAGTGCTTTGTGTGTGACTTAGCTGCAAAGAATGGCTCCCATTTTACAGAAAGGCAAGTTATGGCTGCAGGTTCAGTGACTTCTTTCCCCTAGGACAAGAAGGAATTGAATGCATCTAGAGCATGGCGTTTAATGAGGGGATGTTTTTTAAGCTCCCAGTAGAAGACACGTGTCTATCCACACATCACCATTTTGTTGTTACTGCTTAGGATGTATTGCTGTTCCTCCCTTGTGATAACTCGTGTTTGCAGGGAGAAGAGATGACATCTACAAATGACTGAGCAACTCTCAACACAAGTGTCTTGAACTCCTCTTCTGTAACTGAAATTACAGGACATCTCAGTTTTAGTGGAGAAGTGTGACTGGAGCATCTTAACTGGTCAATCATGAAGAATTTGGCTGTGCCTTTGTAAGGCTGTATATAAGCTTTTCACTCTTCTGGTCATCAACCATAAGCATTGTGTAGTTCACTTTTATTCTAGGATACTAGCTGGAGTATAATCATCATTTAACAAATCACCTTGGATATTTTTGAGAACACTTGCAGGAAAACACTTGTGTTAGTGTGTGTAGTGCCAGTGATGAGTGTGTAACTACAGACATTTGGTTTGTGATACAAAAAGGTTCAAATTTGTGCCCATTTTTGTCTTCCACATAAATTGCCACCGTGCTTCTCACTCAAGCATGAGATTTTATTTTCTTTTCCACTTAAGTCACATCTGTGCTTTGCAGTGTCTCTGAAGCCCTTTGTGTAGTGGCCTAATTTGGGATATTTTTTTGTTAATAAAGCTTTATTTGCGATGAGATGCCTCCTAACAGAATTGTCCATGGGCAAACCAAGTTTAAATTGAAGCCTAGAAGTGATTATTTCTCATGAGTGCACTGGAGAGAAAGTAGACTGTGACAAGTGTAGTTGCACTTCACTGTCTGGCAAGAGCCAGACTTCATAAAGCACTAAAAATGTTGGTACCTGCTGCTGCCTTTTGCACAATGATGTTCTGTGGTTAGCTCAGGTGCTTGTCAGTACTTTGGCAATAGGTGCTGCCACTAACTGGGTCTTCATTGTTTTGACTGCTTGTGTGCTGCAGGTTATGTTGAGTGAGGACTCAGAAACGAGGGCTTCTCCTTGCCTGGGAAGAAGTGATGAGACCCCAGTGGTGCTGGTGGCATTACCACCACCAGAGCTGTTGGCTCGAGGCCGTCCTGTGTAGGCATTAACTTGAATGACTGCCTCCTGATGTTTTAATTATCTTCATTTTGATCCAGCTGAAATATTGCGGGTTTAGCAAATAGCTGCAGAGTATGCACGGTGGCCACTTAATGATTGAGTGCATGAAAGGCGGTATTGATGAGTCTCTGAGGAGAAATCTGCTATTCAGGCTTGCAAACTTGTTTAGACCTGCAGGGGAGATGTGGAACTTAATGCTTCCACTGGAAGACTACTTAATGTCCAGCTTTTTTAATGTAGCTTGGGATAAAAGGTCTTTAGAAGCTGTGGCTAGTTGTTTTCCTCCACCCCCCCCTTCATCCTGTGAATAACTTCCTATGTTTACAGAGTGAGAGACTGTATGTTTATGTATGATGTATTTTCTCACAGTATAACTTTTGTTTGCTAATTACCTAATCTTGGATTTAAATCATGAAGTGGCTGCTTTGGAGCCAAGTTTCTTCATCTTACATACTATGAAACCGGGCTGTGGACAGTACGGATTTGAACTGGTCCCTCTTGATGTAGCAAGGAGCCCCACAAGTTGGGTTGTGAGCTTGGATGGCATTCAGCAGCCATGGGGGATGAGTTTTCACAGGTCCTTGCTGTACTACAAATTGAAGTCACAATCATGGGGTGACTGGTAATCGTCCATTGAGGATGTTTAAATATGGGCTAGTGCAGTGCAGGCTTTATTATAATAGACATTAGAGACTCTAGAGCTCTAACAATAGAATGGTACCAGACTTGGGTTCTTCCTGCCTTCAAATAGTTAGTGAGGTTTACTAAGTGCTGCATTTCAGTGCTCAGGGTCCTGGGCATTCTTTAGAGTTCTTAGGCGGTCTGGGAATGTAGAAGTAACTAGTGGTAATTTCCACACCCTCTAGCAGGGTTGATCACCCTTTTCTGAATCCTGATAGGATTTTAGCCTGGACTTTCTCAAGATACCATGCTACTGTCTGTTTTTCTCCATGTCCTAATGCTCTGTTTAGACTGAAATCCAAACAGTTTTGAAAATACTAAATGAGTGGTTCTGTGATGCATAGAAGAACTGTCTAGTTGACAGTCATTTTAATAGCATCTGAGATGTTTTCAGTAGTGTTTTTGTTGCGTAGTTTGCAGTGTTGTGTTAATGTATTACTTTGTGAAAGCAGAGCTTGGCATGCCTATTTATGCTGAGGGGAAACTTGTTCCTAACCCTGCCATTGCAGAAATAATGGAAATAGATGTATGGCTACAAGGCTTTGATTTTAATTACCCCTGCTTGCTTTCCTGAACGGTAGTTACACCTTAAATGACATCTTAATCTGATATTTGACATGCTTTTACTTTCACTCTGTGATTATAATATCTCAGCCCCTGAGTTTGTACCTGTCTCCTCCTCCACAGCTCTTGCTGTGAAATCTTCTGAAGTTCCTATCTTTTGCTCTTCATGACTTAATTTCTGGCCCAGCACATATTCTGCTTGAGTTGAGAATACCTTTTGCTGCTGGAGCTAAACTCAAACTTCCCCTGTGCATGGCTGTACCTCTAGCTTAGAAAGATCAAAGGGACTTTGCAGTCAGGGAATCCCTTTCCTTGCTTTGTGGTGGCATTGTGCTTTCCTAGAATACCATTATATAAATATGTTGCTCTTCCTTAAGTAGCTCCAGTGAAAGGAAGCTCCTGACCTTTCAGAATTGTCTGTAAATTTGCCTTATAGTTGGATGGGTTCTCCAACATGAAATTTCTTTGCTTCAAGTAAAACTAACAGTTCTTTGTCCTGTATCACTAGGAAGCAGCTGATAGACAACATCAGTCTATAGAATGCTTTTGAAATCAGTATTGAGACATTGTTGATTCAGGTCTGGTTCTGAATTTAAGAAATAGAGGGTAGACTCAGTTGGACATAAGAGAATTTTTTATGCAATGAGGGTGATGAGGCAGTGAAACAGGTTGTGAAGAAGTTGTGGATGCTCCATCATTGGAAATGTTCATGTTCAGTTTGGACAGGGCTTAGAACAACCCGATCTAGTGGAAGGTGTCGCTGCCTGTGGCAGAAGGGTTGGATTAGATGATCTTTAAAGATCCCTTCCAACCGAAGCCATTCTGTGGTTCTGTATATTTGAAATGAGGTAAATGAAACCAAAGAAGTCATGGAGTAGCTGTCTGTAGTCTTCAGAAAGAGTGAAGACACTCTTACCAGTGAAGTTTGTTTCAGTCTGTTGAAAGACTGGTGAGTGATTGGGAAATGGATACAGCTGCGCGAGCTTCATGAGACATGCTCTTGAATTGTTTATTTTTTGACCTAGAGAGAGGCAAATTCAACAAGCAGAGTTTTTTGGGTGGAGAAGAGCAATTATGAACTTTGGGTGAGATGATGTATGTTCTCTGCTCACCTGTGTGCTGCAGGAGCTTGTATGGCTTACTGAAGGACTAGACAACTCTATTCATGAGTCATGGACTTGGCTAAATGTGTGGATTGCACAAAGGAGTACATTCGTGTTTGGTAGTGCTTTGTAACCCTTGCAGTTGTGGCTGCACCTAGTTGACTACTGATTTCTTTAGAAAAGAGGAAGAACTTCCAGTGCCAGATGTTAGCTGGGAAGGGAAACTGATTGTCAGACGCTGCATCTTCCATATGTTGAGACATCTGTGGCCGGAACTGTTTTTTTTTTAAGGCTGTTGTTGTTTTCCTCTCCCTTTCCCTCCACTTTTTCCTGGGTTTTTTTGCCTGTTGAAAGCCCCCTGGAAAAGTGATACTCTCTATGTGCAAACCATATTTGCTTATCCAGGCCGTTCCTTGTGTGTAGCATCTGTGATTTTGTCTAGAACAATGAAGTCTCTCTGCTGCTTGGAGGTAATGTAGTGGATGCCACAGAAATGAGACATAATCCTTCTGATTCTGATATCTGAGAAAACTATATTAAGAAATACTTTTATTTTCAGAATAATTTCCTTTGGAGGGGTTGGAGGACACATATGAGAGCAAAGTGACTTTTTTTTTTTATTTTTATTTTTATTTTTTCCCCCAAAGATAGATGTGGTGTTCGGATGTGTTACTAGGGCATGGAACTCGGTAAGTGATGTGTGTTTGGGATTCAGCTTTTTAGCTGGCATAGCTGAAGGACTACACTGAGGTGAAGAAGTCCTAACTGCTGTAGCCTGTGTAGGCTTTATTCCACTTTATTGGAGTCTGCACGTGGCTGATGTTCAGTACTCTTCTGGAAGGCATTCAGCTTTTGCTTTGATAGCTGGTGAGATAAAACTAGGGCACTGCCTGTCTGGTCCCTTTCTCTCCAGCTTCTTTAGCTACAACAGCCAAAAGCAGACTCTGAACTTGCCTCACTGTAAAGCAGCTCTGTCTCCTTCCCTCTGCCCTGGAAGTTTAGAAGGGTTGTTGATGTGAACAAGCTGCTGCCTTTGGACTCAGTGTCCCAGCAAGAGCTGATGATAGGGCTGAAAAGCCTTTCTGATAAACGAAGGCACTTAAAATCTCTTGACAGTGTTCTTTTAGAAGATGTGGTGTGTCTTGTCTGTGGGAGTTGGGGTGCATGGAAGTAAATTATTAAAGGAAGTAAGTGCCTTTTCTCTTAATGTAGAAAGAAGAATTGTAACTTTCTAGCAGAAGGAATGACAGAAGAGTTTTAAACTGTCAACGCTTCAGATTCTCAAGTTGTAATCTTTAAATAAATACAACAATCTGGGTTCCTGTTCTTGCTGTTAGATGTAATCAATAAAAAATTACAATAAATACGATTCTTTGCTGTGAGTCTACCCTTTATTGAGAAATCATTGCATTTCTCATCTGGGTCTCTCCTTACTGCTGCTGCAGGATTGCTGGCCTGAAAGGGAACCCCAAACTTCAATGAATCTCTTGTAGAGTTGTGTTTGCGTAGGGTGGCTGTGCTGGTTCATGAGAAAAAGAAAGAGAAAGAAGTTTTTCATCTTCTTCCAAAGCTGCCTGTGGGATCATGACCTGATATTCCCTGATGTGGTAGGCTAACCTCAGGCAGCTGCTCTCTCTTCCTCCTCCTCAGTGGGACATGGAGAAAATAGGATGTGAAAGCTCATGGGCTGAGACCAAGATGAGGAAATCGCTTACCAGTTTCATAGAATCACAGAACAGTTAGGGTTGGAAAGGACATTAAGATCGTCCAGTTCCACCCCACCTGTCATGAGCAAACCAGACTTGGTGTGAGAAGATGAAATTTTTTGCCAATTAAAATACATTTGAATGGTGAGGAAAATGGGCAAAAATGAAACCATCTGCCCATGCCCATGGATCCCTATGTTGGATGGGATTCCCCTATGTGAAGGTGGTCCTCAGTGGCAAGCAGGGGAGGACCCATTGCCAGGAGCTGTGGCTATGGAGGATGCTGTCTGGCTGGGTGCTGGTGGGGCTGGATCCTGGTGTCAAGCGCTCACAGGTGCTTTGCCAGCTGAGCCTGGTGCTGCTCAAACACTTGCGGTGCCTGTCCCTGAGGGAGAGCTGTTTCATGTCTCTAATTGTGCACTGGCTGCCTTGGTGACAGGCATGAGGTGCCATCTTGTTTCTCAGCCCTGAGGCGGAAGGGTGGTTCCCTGCCTGTGTTCAGTGTAAGTTAGCTGGAGCTGGGCCTTGGGATCAGGTGATTAATCACCTATAAACTGATTAATTAAGCAATAGGGCAGGATGATGGCATGTTACGGCTTACAGGCGATGTGACTTGATGGGCAGGTGGGCTCCACAGGGCAGCTTGAGGGGATGTGGTGCTGAGGAGAGCTGTATGGAATGGTGAAACACCCATTTCATGGAAGACATGTCAAATTGCTTCATCCAATGGTGAAGAAATAATTGGGCACAAAATAATCCCTGGATTAAACCATTAATGATTTCAAGAACCTATTTAAACAAACCCTCACCATAACCAATTTCTGTTCTAACCCGTGAGGAGCTAAAAGGAGGATTTGTGACCCAGATTCCTGTAGCAGCTCTTCTCCAAGCTGTGGCGGAGGCAGCAGAGGCCTCCTGCTTTCACAGATAACACCAGGGCCTGAGTAGCCCTGACATTTAAAAAGGGAAAAATTGATTTGCTTTATCAGCTGGTTGGAATCAGAAATTGCAGAAGGAGCAGAGGAAGCTCTGGGAGAGACGGGATTTAAAAGTACTGTGTTATTACTCTTTGAAAGTGGCTTTTTGTGACAAAAGTGCTACTGGACAAAGACGTCCAACTCCACTTGCCTGTTTCTTTGTGCCTAAATTGCGAAAGTAATAGATGTTGAGTTAGGGATGAAGTTTGATGGCTCTTCAGTGTGCGGTTTCCGCCACTGTTAGTATTTCTTCTGAGGGCGGCTTTGACAAAGCAGGAACTATTATTGCAGACATGGAGGTGAGAAGTGGAATGGCGGCTGCTGTGCTCCAGGCGGCATGCGAGGAAGCCTTGGAAAAGGAGCTGCTCCTGCTCCATAGAGTACTGGAGCCTTGCAGTATTTACAGCTCTAGTTTGATTCCTGTGTCATTTCCTTGGCTTGTCCCCACAGCCATCACTGTAAATGGCTTCCTTGCTTCCTAGGTGCTGGAGATGGGATAAAACCCTAGTTACTTGGTCTCGTGAAGTGGTGGCTGTTGTGCCTACTTCTGCTGTAGGTGGGAATCAAGGGGGTTTTGGTTTCAGCGGGGATGTGATGATGGGAGATTTTTGGAAAAGCTGAAAGGCAGAATTTATGCACAAGATTCGAGTTGTGTGTTGCCGAGAGAGAGGACATGACTTCAGCGGGGAAAAGGGAAATCAAGTTCTACTGGAACACAGATGACACGAACTCCTCCTAATTTTCATCTGAGTTTATTAGAGAGAATTCAGAGTTGCAGAAAACAGATGAAGATCCCACGGGCTGAGCAGATGATGCTGGAGTTCTTATCACTGCTGCAGAACTGCTGAAAGGCTTCCTTTGGCAAGTGAAAAAGCCCCTCAAAAGCAAAGCACCCCTACCACCTTCATCCTCCCCAGCAATACCTGCTGCCCAGTTTATTAATTCAGTGACACTGAAACCAAAATGCTGCATTTCTCTATTGCTTAAAATAAGATGAGGTGCTTTTGGCCAATGTAGGAGGGCCCAGGTGAAGAGATTGCATTGATTTCAACCCAACAAATCTAGCAAACCATTTAGGTGTGCTCTTATGGTTTATTTAAGTAGGCTTGGCTTGAAGAGAGCAACATTTTTGAAGACAAAGAATAAATAGTTGTGGAAATGCTTGGTGACTATTCCAATGTTGCTTGCTTTGTGGCCACACACACAAAAAGGCGTTTTCTTCCTGAGCTGTGTTTTGATAGGAGTGTCTTAAGCTTCCCTGCGAAGCGGCTAAATGCAAGGCTGGTGTCAGTCTCCTGCATGCCATCAGGCATGTTTAGCTGGATAATACACCATCGAGATGGAAACATAATTGGGCTGCTTTGGTATCCTCTGCTTGCTGGCTTGTTTTGCTCGAGAATCCAGTAAAGCCTTAGGCCCTGCTGTTAATTGTCAGGGCTTTCAGGGCTCCTGGCATATACATGCATAATGTATGTGCAGCATGCAGGCAAACACTGAGAGACTGGGTTCAGAGTAGGGGATTTCAGTAAGACTGATAGGTTTAAAGAAATAGCATATTTTTCCTCTTTGAAGTAATTGGTACGTTTCTTTCATTCCGCCCCCCAATGTCTGTCAGTTTTTGCCTAGCACAAAGCACTTGATATTCTAGGTCTCACTGCCCAGATAACTGCTGTTTTCTCTTTTTCCTTCTGCATCTCCCACTGGCTTTGTCATGTGTAGGTATAATGAGGTTTTGTGAACACCTGTTTTACACTGGGGTATTATTGGTTTTATTCATTTTTGCTTGTCTTTCAAGAAAAAACCTGCAAGCCGGAAAAATATATGGAGCTCCAGTAGGCTTCCCAGTGCATATATTCCATCTTCCCAGAGCGGGAGTACAGCTGTCAGCTTTTGGGGTAGGAGTCTCTCTTTGCCCCAGACTGCCTGTCATGGCAGTGTGGGCAATGCATTTTGTTTTACTTACAAAAAGCAGACCAGTTTATCAGAGGGATTGAGTTTGCCACAAGCAACTGCATGTGCTTGCAACCTCTTCCAGTCAGAGCTGGGGTAATGTTAGCCTTGAGGATTTGCCTTAACTGGGTTTTATTGTGTAGTTGCTCTGGTAACAGCAAGTCCTATACCTTTATTAAAGGAAGCAGGGATATTTTTTTTTAGTCTCTAGACTCCAATCAAAGGGAAATTCTGGGGTTTGTTTCTGCCACAGTTTTTGCTGTTAACAGAAAATTTACACTTGCTCTGCATAGCGTTACCTTCTTTCGGGCTAAAAAGGATGATCTTTTTTTTTTTTTCTTTTTTACCTTAAAAATCTTTCTTTCCCCCCTTCTTTTTTTAACTTTGGAAAACAAGGATCAGAGCTTGCAAGAACACTTGGTGTCCCTATTCTAAATAAAAAATCTGACCTTTAATGCCATTTTTAAAAATGGGGAAAATGTTTACAGAAAACTTGAAGTCAAGAAGAATTAAACCTTCTTAAAAACCCTGCACACACTCAATGCCGAGCTGCTTTATCAGCTGCATTTCTGAAGTCCTCTCCAAGGTTGTTCAAGACTATTTTGGAAACAGGTTTTGTAGTTAAGGGTGCCTGTTGGGAAAGTTTGCCTAATGGCCACTGTGCGTTTTCTGTACCCAAATGCTGAGTTACCTTGAGTCAGTGTTTGAGGTGGTCTCTGGTCAGCTCAAATCCTTTATTGTAAAAGCTTTTAAAATAACTTTACTTACTTTTTTAGAAAGAGGAGGGGAACCTGGTAATGACACAGATAATAAAGTTGTAGAGAACAACTCTTCTCTACAAAGGGATTCTGCCTTTGGTTTTGGGAGCTTCTCTGTACATATTGTTGTGACATCCTAGCACCCCATTTCTAATGGGCTTGGGTTTGCTGTATCCACCTTGAGTGTTTCTTTTCTCTGCTTCAGTTGAAATCCCACTTCTCACCCAGTTTCTAATAGGAAAAATCTATAAAACTCCCTCAGAGGACCTGCTGTTTCATCTGGGTTCAGAACCAGCTAACATCCCATCTGCTTGGGACTGGTGTCTAAGGATGCGAGAGAGAACTTGCTGGGAAAGCCTATTTTGGTGTTAACGGATTAGGATTTATTAAAGTCGTGGTTATTGCTTTACTTCCAGTTTCATTTGTTCTGGAGTATCAAAACCAGAATGCTCAAATTAAGTATTCATTATTGTGTTTTGTTTTTCTTGCAGGGAAGTTACCCAGTGTGGGAAGATTTTATAAATAAAGCTGGGAAACTGCAGTCTCAACTTCGGTAAGTTTTGTGTTACACAGTTGAGATCCCCCACAGTTCCTTCTATGTGCAAACAGTAAGATTAAATGCAGCTTCTGCCAGGATAATTTGCTAAGCATGTCCTAGTAAAACTGCAATTTCATAGTCAACACCCATGCATGTAATTTTTCACATGCTACTACTCATACTACTACTGCTGTTTTCATGTATTTAGGAAAATACATAATCTACCACAGGCTATACATAATAAACATAAAAGAAGTTAAATTTCATGGCTTCTGTGGGGAAATTGGAACAACAGTTTATTGTTGTTTAGCGAACACATTTGGAATTAGCCTTATGTTGTCCTTTTTATTGCCGTAGAATGCAGTGGGTTTATATTAGAAGAGGGCTCAAAATGTTGAAGTGTCTTAACCCTTAACAGCACTTTTTCTGCCTTAAAAATGAAGGGAATTCCTGTACTGGATCACTTATTGGTGATTATTAAAACTTAGGTTATTGGGGTATACTTTGCAAATGGCATTGTGCATTGCTTACGTGCCGGAAGTAGCACACTCAGACCAATTCTATCTCTAGAATTCATTCACTTGTAAGATTTGTCTCTGCTGATATGAATCCAAGCTCCATTTCTTCACAACTCTCCCTGAAGCACAGTCTCTGCTGTGCTCTCTAGAGCATCCGTGTTGTTTTTCTCAGCAGTGATAGCAGGTACAACTAGTTCTTGGCAGTCTGCTTCGTGGTTCAGTGTTGTGTTTTTGAGCCATTCCTGAAGAAGCTGGGGTTTAGGCTTATTTGCCCTTAACAGCTGGAATGTGCTCTTCTGCCACACCATGCCTCAAATACCACACTTGCATGTGTTTTTTTTTCCAGCAATCATGTCACATTGTGGAAGAAGCAGAGGAAGCAGAGAAAGAAGAGAAATGGAGAACTTTCCTAACCCTGTGTGCTCTTTAAACACAGGCCTTCTGGGAAGGCATGAGGGATAGTTTTGTTTATTTCCCAGTCCTGTGGTGTTGCATTCAATCAATGTAGTGCTTTTTCTAGCTACAGGAACATGCAGTCAGGCAGCCTGAAAGCCTCTTTGAGGATTTGCTGTTCATTTCTAGCAAATGTTAGCCTTTTGCCTCTGTTTCAGTTCTGTGTGCTCTGATAAAGGAGAGCAGATGTCATCTGAGCTGGAGCCAGGTCTTCCTGGGTCTTGTTACTGGTGAAATGGAACTTTGTTATTAGCAATAGAATTAATAATTAACAACATGGTACACGAATAACAGCATGACCCACAAGTTTGGAAGATGAACACAAACACTGTTAAGCAAAATGCCAGGAAAGGTTATCTGGTTCCAAGGATCAATATTGCTGGCTAGCTGTTGGGGGTGGTTTTGCCCTCCCTTTGATCTCCTGGGCATGTGGAGAGACCTTATGCATTCGATTGGTCCTCTCAAGCCTGTTTTTTTTGTGTTTAAATCTTTTGTGCTGTCACTAGGCCATTTACTACGCTGCCAGTTATGTCGTCTGTATCTTGAGCATGTTTGGAGTGAGGCTTGAATAAAATCTGACCTAATTAACCAGTCCTGTGGTCTTTCTGGCTGAGGATCAGGCTTCCTGCAAGTCTCCTGGGGTTTTTTGAGGGCAGCAAGGAGCTCTTTGAAACAAAGTGAGGTCGATGGTCCTCCTTCAGGATTTTACTTGGAGAGGCTGACTGATGGTGTCAGGAGAGGAAATCAGAGTTACTGTTAGAAAAAATGTGCAGCTGTGGAGAGGGCAGAGTTGCACTTTACCTGTAGAGCCCTGGCCTACTTTCCTTTAAACTGGGTCAGGCAGATTCTAAACCATCAGAAATCAGGTACTGGCCTGAGGTGTTCAGGGCTCTAGGGCCTGCTTATGTAGAACAAACGTGTTTGGAAAACTGTGCCTCACGTTTGCTGTCCACTTGAACAGATTCTATGTGTGGTCTGAATTTGCACTGCTAACCTGGAGGGACATGGGACTAGTGGGGTTGACACTTTGGATTGTGGAGTCTCCAAGATTGTTGGTGTACTTCCTGGGAAGAGAGGAGGCTCCTCCTACTTGGAGGAGTACTAGATTGGAAAGGGGTTTGGTTTGTTTGTGGTGGTGTTTGGGTTTTTTTTCCCCTCTTTGTTCTTTTCCCTCTTTTCCATTTGCCAAAATCAGTCTGATTTCCAAAAAGTTGCTATTTTCTGTTTCATGCTCCTCAGATGAGAAATTCAAGAAAGTGTTTGGCCAGGGTCCTAGATAAAAGGAAAGTCCTGAATGCTCATTCTTAAAATACACATGCTCCCTGGAAAATAGCAGTGGCTGTAATTTGTACACTAATGGCTGCAGTATAATGCATGTTAGATTTGTTTTTCATGTTTGACTGCTTAATATTAGTTCATCAGAGGAAATCAGCTAGAAGGGGGATGTGCTCTTTTGAAACAGCACCTGTCCTGTGCCATTCGCAGCACGGAATTAGTGTGGCTGCCTCCAAGTCCATAGTGCTGACACAAAGCGAGGAAGGGATTAAGAAGTGAAGGAGGAAAAAGGCTAAATTCAGCTATAAAAGAGGATATTTTTTTGTGGCCTCTGCAGGTTCACAGTGGTATTCTTTATAAGCTTAAATGTTTTTGGCAATAATTAAATAGGCAGCAATGAGACACTGCTAATGTTTTGTTATCTGTATGTATTTCAGGACTACAGTAGTAGCAGCTGCGGCCTTTTTGGATGCCTTTCAGAAAGTGGCTGACATGGCTACTAATACACGTGGTAAGCAGATGTGTCAATATTGAGTTTAACAGAATGCTGTGTGGTTTATGCCATTTGTTGTCATAAAAAAAAGTCTAACTTGCTACACTGACAAGCAGATCTGCGAGACATCTGTTAGATGGACTTGCACTTTGGAAAAGCAGCACGTGAAAAGGGAAGTAATCTTTTCTTTACTGAAAAAAATGCAGGAAACCTGTAATTTAAATGTGTCATCAATCATGTGAACACTTCTTAATTACCATTTGAATTCTGTGTTGATGAATAATATTTCTGAAAGCAAGATTTACTGAAATCTGTATTCACTGATGCTTCTGTACCTTACGTGAATGTAAAAGGCTTGATATTCAGCTGGTATAGATAAGTGTGGGGTTGCTGAGGACAGCTGATGCTATGGCCTTTGGGGTCTGCAGATAATGATGATAATAGCCTGTGCTTCCATCTTTGAGGAAAGCCTTTGCTCATCCCTTCTCTTAAGTCTGACGTTACTGATCAAGATCAATTTTCCTGGGCTGTGGGCTTCTCTGGGTAACAGTCTAAGCTTGTTGGCGAGTATGGAGGCCAAAAGAGTGCATCTGGCAATCTTTCCAGGCTGCTGAATTGGAAAGAAACAAAAGGCTGCTTCTGTCTGATGTTGGATGCCCAGTGACCAAGGCATCGCATGCAGATGTCTCTGCAGCAGTAGGGCATTCCCCATGGTCACTGCGTCCCTGGGCTCTGTTTCTGAAGAGTAAATCCAAAGTGCATATATCACTGCTGAGTGAGCGGCTTTTGGGCACATCTGGTCTTAGAGGTTTTGTAATGTTTTTTTGAAGTCCTAAAATGTCCTTGTTGCTTGACTTGGAGAGTAAGGCAGTAATATTGCTAACATGAGGAGTGTGCATTTCCATTAGCAGCATGCAAGCTCAGCCAGACTTCTGTTTCCCTCCATTTCTGGCTGATGGGAGTAGCAGCAGCTGCTGGAGCAAGTATCAAGACATAGAATGACAAGAAGGAATAGTTTTGGGTTTTATTTCTTTTTAAAGCTAATATTTACATTTTGATAAGAAGTTTCTCATTATATGCATGCCTTCTGTATATTATGCGTAATCCACTCACATAAAATAATAAACACTCCAGAAAGTGGAATAAGCTAAGGATGAGACCCGAGGCAGAACTCAGCTTGGATTTCTTACATGCCTTTCCTTTGAGCATGCCGTCTTCTATTTCTTCTCCCATCCCCAAAGGGAAAACAAAGTAAACCCTATGAAAATCCTTGAGACTTGTCTTCTGGCTGTGCTGGCAGGCTTATAGAACTTGCATTCAGATACCAGAACAACTAAAACTCTCCTACTCTCAAACAAAAATGCCTTGTGCAGGTTTTTGAATGGTATTTTGCACTTTCTGCTGTGTTACTTGGACCAAGTCCAACAGGCATCGTGTCTTGTCTCTTATCTCTTCGAACACATCCTTTACAAAAGCAGCTCTGTAAATCCAAGCCTGCCAAATTTGTGTAGCTCTTCTGTTCTGTCTTTCTGCCTTCCCTGACTGAAAGGATAGAAGGGAATTTTGATTTTATTTTTAGGAAGTGATGTTCTGGGCAAAGAATCAAAACTCCAAGCTAGTTGATGATTCTGATCTGCTTCCCAACTTCCACTTGTGCCCATTTGGATATTTACATCTAAGTAGTCTATTGCCTTGGAGCATCTCTGAGGTTGCATAGTGGTCCTTTAACAAAGACAAGTCCTCCTAGCTTGCTGTGGACAGGGATAAAGGGCTGACCCCATGGAAGATGATGGCAAAACTCGCCATGAGTTGCTACAGCACAATTTTGTGTAAACTTTTTTGCTGTTGGTATAAACAGCTATATTCAGAAAACAAAACTCAAACAAATTTAGTGTTATTCTTCTCTGATGTGGGGATTTTAATGAGCTTCCAGTACTTCCTTTGAGGAGTTACTTAACTTGGAACAATTATTTGTTAAAATTTGCCTGTTACGTACCTAGTTTATAAAACCATGGATTGGATTGTCAAACATTTGGCTGTGCTTCACACTGTTGAGAGAGTTCTCAGTGAAGAGATTAACCAAATTCAATAGTTCATGTTCACCTCTGGGGATATATGACTTCTGTAGCACCTTCCATGACAAAGGCAGGGAGGGTTAGTGTTTTTTAAATCATTAAGGATGGTTTATCATTGTATGAGCCAAAAGCTTCTTCTGGGAACTGTATATGAGAGTGCTGAAGCAGATGCCTGTTCTGGAGGGACAGTGTTAGTTTCCTGTAGGACGACTGGAGTGTGGAGAAGCTGGGTGCTGCATTTTATTTGTAATTGCTTATAGTTTTCCAGAAAGTGAATTGTTATTTTAAGACCTGCTGATCTAGCTGATGACAGTGTTTTATCAGTCAGCAGAAGCGCTTTCTGGCTACTCTTTAATCTGTTTGCATCAGCATTAGCTTTGAAAGAAGAAAAAGTGTTTGCATGGATATGCATGTCTACACACACACACACAAGAAGAGATCATTGTCTTTGCAGGCACTATGTGTTCACGTATGAGAGCTTATTTCCATCAGCTCCAGTCCTTGTTCCAGCTGATGTCTTGCTCTACATCATGTGCCATTACTGCTATTCCTAAATATTGGCTTTTCCCGTTGGTGCACCTTTCTTTTTGTCATTCACTTCCTTCTAGTTCTGCAGTGGTACTGATGTTCATGTCCAAATTCCCATTTGGAGCTCAGGTAGAGGCCATAATTTGGGCTCTGCTGATGGTAAAACCTTTGTCTGGATGAGTTTGATGACTTGTACTTTGCTGCATTTTCTTCACGTTGTAGCTTTTGAAGTGGCAAAGGCTTTAAATGTGAAGTACCTTGAGTTTTGTGGTGACTCAATACACTAATTTCATGGCCAGCTCATTTCAGCTTTTGCTTTCTTCTTTTTCTCTCCATTTAGATGTGTATCAATCCACAGTTAAATCTCTTTCTCCCAGAATTCAGTTCCCTCAGTTCAGTGCTTTTTGATTTCAGCCTGACAAGGAGAAACGTGTGTGCGGGGGGAAGTTCTGATGCATCTGTCTCCAAAAGGTTTTATTTCTGTGCATCTGATTGCCTGAAAAACATCATTTGAATGGAGGGCTGTCAAGTTATGTTGGTGATCCTCTAATATTGGTAGCTATATAGCAGCATGGGCTGATTTCTGCTGGTACCGGAGATCTTTACAAACAAAATTCCTTCAGATGTTTTAACTTTAGAGCTCTAACAAGGTATGTCCATCTATCTAGAAGTTTGTATTATTCAAGCTACATCTGTTTGGCATACAGCCTGGCAGGACCCCATAGTCTGTAGTGGAATCTGATATTATTTCTCATTATGATTATTAAAGAGACTGCTCACAAAATATTAAATTAGACACTTCAGGATACCTTTAAACTCCAGTGAAGTTTCCTTTTGGGGAGATGTGTGTTTATGAGGTTTAGTTCAGATTTTCCTCATATGTTTTAAGTCTTTGAATACCTGAAATTTTGAATGTTATCCTCATCAGTTCTAACTGAAGCATGAAAGAGATTTAAGTCATTTAATAGCTCTTTCCCTAGTATTTTGTGCATTAAAAATTCATTTTCTTATGAAAACAAGAACTGTGCATCCCAAATAGAAACATATATCACATATAAGCATGTTATAAGTTGGGTTTGAACAGTATGTAAAAGGACATATGTAAATTGCTTTGCTTTTTGTATGCTAATATTCTTCTGCCTCTGCTGCATTTGAATGTCCTTTGTAGATAAGTGCTAGAATTCAGGAGCTTGAAACAAGTAGGTGAGAAGAATAACTATCCTGCTTGTGTAATGATGAAGATTAATGTGAAGGCATTCATGCTGCTTCTACATCTGCTTAATACACCATCAGTGGCTTCTGGAAAAAAAACTGCCCCTGTCTTGCCTACCTGCATCTTCACAGGTGTAAATTAAGACTTGGGGAAAGGTGATCTAAAAGCTTTGATTTACCCTGCAGCTTAAAATTGATCTTCAAAGTGAGGTGGTTAATGAGGCAGCTGATACCCAGACTTGTGGGTTTTTGTTTTTTCCTTCATATGGAAGGATTTTACATATACATAGGTGTGTTTTGGTATTAGCAGCTTAGTTAAATCACTTCAAGATACATTTCAATGTATCATGCAGCTTTCTCTGGTGAGTTGAATTCCACGTATTGAAATGCTGTTTGAAGTTGCCTTGTTTCAACTTGGCAAGCGCTACTAAAGGTATGTTTTCCTTGCCTTTGGTAACTTTGATGTCTGTCATTGCTGGCTGATGCTATTTACGTTTTCTAGCTCTTTCATTTTATAGATCTCTGAGAGGACTTTAAGGTATTGTAGAGCCACTGACAGGAGTTGCAGGAAATACCAGTTGAGGGTGCCAGGTGGGTAGAGGGGGTCTGAGGTTGGGCAGGGAAGAGCTGTTTGATGGTCAACCAGTTACAGAGGGACCTTAAAACAGACCTGAAAGCAAAATTCAGCCTGAGCCTGCCTGGCATGTAGCAGTGACAGGGCAGCAAAAAACCAGCATGACCATTTTAATGTTACCCTTTTGAGGAGCAGGATATATGAGCCTAGAAGTGCTGCTTTGGAGTGTCTGTACTTCTTTCAGGCACCATTAAACTTTATCAATATGCAGAAATGTAAATATGGTTTAACACTTTTACTTACAAAATTAAATCTGATTAATATCTGTGTCTGCCTCAGATAGCTCTTATACTGCAGTGTTCAGTGACTGCTTTTCAGGTTTAATAAAGCTGCTTAAAATAATACCTTTGCTGCAGATCTATGTTCCTGGGCAGACTCTGCATCCGTGTTGCTCCACATATTATGTGAGTGCATCTTCGGGTAGTCCTTGCTCTGAGTTTTCCATTGTTGTCTTAGCCAGGATATAAATGGTATGTATTGAAGTGGTTTTCCAAGGTGACAAGCTGCACAAAGTGTTGCAGTGCTGGAATTAGCATCTTATCTTTCCAAGTAAGTGTGCTTAGGCCTTCTGAACTGGTATCTCACTCACTGCAAATAAGTCACAGTGTGACCCTGGGGAGGAATCCTTGGTGCCACAGCTAAATGCTACAGACAGCACTGAAAGGTTTCTTCCCTCCACCCCAAAAGAAATGAAAGAGGGAGTCTGGGGATGGGAAAGACTCCACAATCTATAGCAGTAGACTTAAAATCTGTATTAACATTTTGGAAGTAAAGTCCTGTGCTCCTAGCTATGGACTGGGGAGCTGTGATGAGCATCTGTGCGTAATATCAGAGTGAAAAGAGAGCTGGGCATGGAGGAAAGGAGTTCTCATTGTTCAGTTCCTTTGTCTTTGACTACTCTTTAATTTCAGATGCTCGTACTCAAATAACAAAACCTTTGTTTGAGCTTCCTGTCAGTTAAGATAAGACTTTGTAATAAGCACTCATTCCTCCTATGGAGTCTTTGAAGTAAAATAACAGTCCTGGCTCTTTCTTTGTGCATTTTCAAACATGAAATAATCAGGAAGAAAATTATTTAAATGAACCATTCAGGCTTCCATTACACTTTCATGGAGTGATGCAAAACACAGGACCAATTCATAATCGTTAGCTGGATGCATATTACACATCTGTTGCATTTTGAGAAGTGGGATTTTGAAATGCTGCTTAGAAGTGCTAAAACTATAAAACATGTATATAAAACACACATAAAAGGAGCGGTGCTATATTATTCTCTTATTACCATACTCCTGTCCCTCTCTAGATAAGTAGCAAATGTCAGTTCATGTCTTCCAATAAGTGTAGCACCCTGAGAACTCTGCTGCTGATTTGAGCCCTTTTGGCTGGAACCAAAGTGGGATGAACAGCTTAGATGCCCAAGTGCAAGTGAAGTGGTTTGGTTATTCATGACTAGATTTTATATATAGGGATTAAAAGGGCTGTTCTGCACGTAAAGCATCATCATTGCCTTTTCTTGGGGTGAATGTGTGCATTGCAGTGTGAAGAAATCTTATTTATTTATTTTGGCCTCCTTTTTCTTTGAGGTCAAGATGAAATCTAGCTCAGGGTCATTGGTGACATTTACGCTGCTTTGATGCTCCTACTAAGGAGAAATTTCCAGGGCAGCAGATAAAAATAATTGCTATAATAACTTACATAGTCACTACCCTTTGGTGGAGTGCACAGTGTGATGCACAAGTGGAGTTTGTATTTGCCCTACAACCTAGTATTCTTTTTAAGCTTAAGGTGCTTTGCTAAGAGGCTGCAGTGTTAGGAGAAGGGGTAGAGCTGCAGGTGATTGTGTATGCTGACAGAAACAGAACATTTGAATGCAACACTACCTTCTGTGAAGGAGAAAAATAAAAGGATGAGAGGGGGAGGAGGGAAATAAGCTCCTTTAATACTTCATCCAAGGAGTGGGCAGGTGTGTCAAGGTTGGAGTGGCTGGCTTTTTTTTTCGTGGCTTAATGTAAATCCAGTCACTATCATCCTATCATCTGAATCAGAAATCTTTGGGAGTATGTGAAGTGGGATTAGCATGGAGTTAATTTTTCATATATTCAGTCTTAGTTGTAGTTCTTCCTCTCCTGTTTGTTACACGGTGGTGTTGCTTTTAGGATAGAGTATCAAGTCAGGTTTTCCTGTAGGCTTGGGATGGATGGATGGATTGATGGATGGATGGATGTCCCCAGCTACATGACGACTTTGTGTCTCTGTGGGCATCTTCATGTGTAGCACCTACACTTCAGTAAATAAATACTGGTTTTGTAGCTCCAAAGAGTTTTCTTAGTCTTAGCAATAGAATTGTGTCTTAGGCATCCAGTTTGGAAATAATGAGGATAAATCATAAATAGCTCTGAGAATTTCCTTTGAATAATTTATTAGGGTAGATGCAAAGATGCAGAAGCGTCCTTTTGATAGTGGGATGTGGATTTGAACATGGAGGCTGAGGTTTTGGTTGGTGGTTGGTTTTCCCAGTGTAGCACATGTTCCTGTGGTGGGAGATCCCCTTTCAGGCTGATTTAGTCAGCCTTTTGATGTGATAAATTGCTAGTTGGCGCATACTAACAATTCTGTAGGAACCACAATAAGAGAGTTGTTACAGCTTTTAATCTGTCACCAGGATAGCAAAGGTAGCTGAAGATCCGTTTCCACTGCATTTTATTTAGTAACTTTATTTGCCATGAGACAGAAAGGAAGGTAGTCTGTGGTGTGGGAGGAGAATTAAAAACTCAGTTCAGACTAAGCTAGGCTCCTGTGAAATAGGGCAGTGCTTCTTGCCTTGTGAACCTTGGTGTAATGTTCTGTGGAGGCAGCAGAGCAGTTGCTGTGCTTCTGCTCCCTCATAGAGTCACAGAATAGTTAGGGTTAGAACAGACCTTAAGATCATCCAGTTCCAACCCCCCTGCCATGGGCAGGGACACCTCACACTAAACCACATCACCCAAGGCTCTGTCCAACCTGGCCTTGAACACTGCCAGGGATGGAGCATTCAAAACTTCCTTGGGCAACCCATTCCAGTGCCTCACCACCCTCACGGTAAAGAACTTCTTCCTTATAGCTAACCTAAGCTTCCCCTGTTAAGTTTGAACCCGTTACTCCTTGGCCTACTGCTAGAGTCGCTAATGAAGAAGCACTCCCCCAGCATCCTTTGGGCCCTTGTGCATTACAGCTGTCTCAATGTGGGTTGTCTTCTTGTTGTTCACCTCAGAGGTAGCTTCCAGGGAGAAATAACAGATAATGTGATGATGAAGGATCAGATTGGTGCTGTCAGCTGGCTTGAGGCAAACTCACCAGACTTCTAGAGAGGGGAGCATGTCCAGGCAGTTACCTCAGTGCATAGGTACTTGGAACCATTTAGCTTGCTGATATAAAGAGCTGCCACAATTTTTGCAAAGGCTCTAGTGCAAAGATGTGCCCTTTGACTTGGGATGTCTTCTCCAGCTCCCTAAGTCTGTTCCTACCATGGCTGGACAGAAGTTATGTTTGTTTCTAATGACAGGCGAGATATATAAAAAGCGAAAGTACAAGCTGCAGCAGTGTTGACTGGAGCATCCAGAACAATGGAGCTCAGTCTGATAATTAACAAAAGTCATTAACAGAAGCACCAGTGATGTTTGCATTGTCTAACAGGTTTTTTTGCTCCATGATGCAGTCTGCCTCCCAGAAGGATGCTTCTCTATGCGCTGTCGGAGGTGTCAGGACAGTAGATCGTGTATGTTTGCTCTGCGTGTGTCCGCGCAAACTAGTGTTCCTACTGCCAGGTGGTTTACTCGGTGATATGATTCATCTCATGTTTGCATACCTGCTGCTTCCAGGGAAGCAGTGCATGTTCATGGTAATAATGAGGTCTTGCTTAAAAATAGACCAGCTTCCTTCATTTTCTTGTCCTTCTGTTTGCCCAGTGATTTGTCGGGTGCTGCCAGCACGAATGTTTGTCCCTGTTGCTGTGCAAGCTGTTCACCCCTTTCCTCCTCCCCTACGTGTTTGTTGTCTTCAGTGAAGCAGTTGCCTGCTCTCTTCTTCCCTGGTTGAGGTAGCAGAGCTTGCACTGTTGAGGCTATGGGATCATTTAGAAAGGTGGGGAAGAGTCCACACTGGTTCTGAGGTTGAAGTAGAAAATTAGCATCTCCCTAGGACAAGAAGCGCATTGTGCTGCGTGTCTTCCCCTTCCACTCCCACGGCGGATGAAGTCCAACCTGTAGAACTACTTCAAAGAAGTTAAAGTGTTATAATTACCTCTCTGTTTCACTTCAGGGCTCAGAGCCCTGTTCTTGTCTTTGTGCTTTTTACAGTGGTTTTTCCTACAAATTAATCTGTGACCTTCTCTCCATTGAGGTTACTTTTTTGGACAGGGTGGAGAAGGAAAGGAAGATGAGTTGTTTCCAGAGGAGTTCTGGGTTGTGACCTGACAGTACTTCCTGTGAAATGTTCGGTCTCAAGAGTACTTAGATATGCTTAAATCTTTCTATTTGCTTTTTTCCCCCCAGAATTTGCTTTTGTTGTTGTTTCCACCTGGTCGTATGTAAAAACGAGTATGTTTTCTAGCCTAATGTAGCCATTGAAAAATGCTGCAACCTTTGCAGCAGCCATCCCAGCACACAGGCTTTGTGGAAACCACTCCAGAACTAACAACAGTGGCAGTTGTATGTGTGCTTAGGAGGGGAGGAGAGCATGTTTTCATCTGCAGCGTGGCGGTGTCACGGGTGGAAGAGGTCTGGCTTTGTACAATCAACGCCTGCAATTGTTGTGAAATTCTCCTCTCCTGCAGCATTTATTACTATGTAAAATTGAAATCTGCATGATTTCCTGCTGCGAGCGCCTGTGCCCAGGGACTGGTTTCTATAGTAACTAATACCAAGGAGCGCACTGGGGCTGTGCTCCAGAGCTGTGTGAGTGTATTTTGCAGTTCCATGCAATCCTATATGAGTATTTGATTGATGACAAACAAGCCGTTGGAGGGTTTTGGCTGCCATTGCTACAGTAGTAGCACTGTGTGCCTCCGCATGTACACTGAGGTCTAAAAATAGGCATTTTGCAAAATGGAGGTGGAGGTTTGTGTAGTGCCTTCCCTCTCACACACTCTTTCCCCTCTTGCTGAGGGAGAGCTGCTGAATGGAAACGCTAAAGAATACACCCATGAATGTTTGTTCTGGAGTCACATCAGCCGACCTCAGAGTGAAACGTAGGAGCTGGGTCCATTTTGTCCTAGTTGCTGTTGCTAGTATTCTGTTTTGAAGCAGAGCTGGTGTGTGTTCTGCTGAGCATGATACACTGCATTGTTAATGCAGTTTCATCTGCAGGGCCAGCTTCTGCCCTCACTTAGGCCCAGGCACACCTAATAAATGTATTTGTTTCACAGGGTTAAGCAGGGAGTGGCATAGAGAAGGTTGGAGCTTGACTTGTAGATTCTAGGCTTTCAGGGTGCCAGGCAATATGGAAAGCCTGGTTTGCACAGTTTGTAAGTAGTCCGGAAAGGCGTGGTGGGGTCAGGTGCATGAAAAGGAAACTTAACCTTCCCTTTAGGGTCACTTTCGAAGTAAAACTTCCATCTTACGATGGAGGTGGGGAAGGAATGGAGAGCAGTGGTCTCCATCCAGAGAAGTCGTTTAATTACAGAAATTGGACCTAGGCAGGCAGCAATAGTTTTGGTTGCTTACATACCCCTCCTGCAGTAGTTCCTCAGGATTGTGTTGTGGCCAAGCTTGAACTATAAAGTAAGTTTATGGCACTGATGCAATAGTCTGCAATGTGAAGATGTCTTTGTGTGTGACTGAAGTTTGGTTTTCATGCAGAAAAGGTGTGTATGAGCATCTGCTTCTCCCAAAAGCCAAGCATCTTCAAAGAGAGGGTGAGCTTTATGCACCTACATGCAGGTGGATATGCACCCAGACCCCTGGTTAAATAAGGAGTGCCATTTGCTCAAGCCAGCTCAAGGGGAGCCTTGACTTGGCCACCCCAAGAGCAACCTCTTATTCATTTGGCATTTGGGAAACCAGGAGAGGGCTGAGGAAGGAATGTGTAGACAGGAAGAAATGGATGGAGAATAAAGAGCTGCTGCATGGGTTGTGCTGGGAATGTTTAGGGGACATCAGGTATATATTCATGAAGGAAGGAGGCTTTTTATTTAAAAAATATTAATCTGTTCAGACAGATCATCTTTTATATTCAGTGTTTGTGTGCAAGACCATAGTAAAAAATATTACTGATTTAAAAATAAAACACAATAGTGGATTAAACCGGTTGCATCAAGAGAGTAATATGATGCATCTGAATAATCTGAGATTATTTGATGCTGATACATGACCGGATTAACAGTTTTAGAAGCAGGATTAGAAACTGTCATTCAAGAACATAATGACTGGTGTTGTTGAGGCATCATCTTCATCTACGTACTTACGTAGAAATAAAGTCTCCTTTTCTTACATGTAGGTACTAAGCAGAGTGCTGAAATGAGGTCTGGGGACAAGAATTGGTTATATTTACAAAATAGTTATGCAAGTCTGGAACACTGAGTTGTAATAAATTAAATCCAAAGTACATTTAGTGAATAGTTAAAGTGTATATTGTGATGCATTATCCCTGTTTGAGTGCTTGTTCATTTCCTGCTAGTTTGCAAAATCACTGGAGTCCAGTAGAGCGCGTTTCCTTTTGATGCTGTTGTGAATGGGTATTCATTTTAAATCTAGGTTATCTTGCATGGAAAATAACAGCTCAGTGTGAGCGTTAGTCATTTTGGTTCAAAGGTAAAGAGTTCATGTGCAGCTGTTCTGTAGCTACTGTAGAGGCAGGAGCCGTGGTTATGAATATAGTCAAGGGAATGTTTGAGCTATTAAGCTGAAATTCAGCTTGCTGGTGGGGAAATGAGTGCTGTCACTGCTTATGTACCGTGATGCAAAGCCATCTCCAGACTGTGTGGTTCAAATGCACCTTGCACATTCAGGATGGATAATTGATTTAGACTAAGAGATTTTAATCTTTCATTGTAAACTTGAGGCTGGCCTCTGTAAGAGTTACCAGCTCTGTGATTCTCAAGCTGCATTTTAGCAAGGCTCTCTGAAGTGGCTGCCTGTTTGCAGAGACACTTTGTTCTTCACAAAATATTTTCTGTGTTGGCAACCTTACTAAGTTAACATGGCTTCCAAAATTGGGAGTGAAAGAAAATCCTGTTGTATGTTCCCAACTAGGGTGGAAGTGCTGAGCTTCTGGTGTGCATCTATAGAGTTAGCAAAGAAGGTGTTTGAGATATTACTGTCAAGTGACTTTATGCATAGCATAATTGAAGTTAAAGTTCAGATGTGAGTGTTTTAAAACAAATGTACTCATTAGGATAAAGCTTTCTTGTTAAGGCTTTGTGTTGGAGTCAATGGATTTGCTCACAGGAAAAAAACTGATGCCTTCAGAAGTGCATGCAGCTACTCATCTACCCATCATGAGTACTGCTAGGGGATTTTTGAACCAGAGTGAAAAAGTCTGTACTGTGCTCTGTGAAGAGGTTGGTTAATGAAAGCTGTGTGTCAGGTTAAAAAGTGCAACTACTCAGTATCCTTTCCGAAGCTCCGTGTCTCTAATGTACTGCTCTGACTGTTGCCTGATCTGTTGAAAATGTTCAGAATTTCAGTCTCTCCAGAGCTCAGTTTTTGAGCTTGGGATCATAATGGATAAAGCAGTGTATGGTTTTGGGTTTGTTTAATTTCTGTTTACTTACTTAGTTCAAGTTTGGTTCATGTGTGATTCCCTACCCCTCCCCCCCAAAAAACAAAAAAAAAAAAAGGAAGCTGGACTCAAAATTTGTGCCCTCTAGGCCTACCCAGGAGCTAAAGGATATGTGAATAGCTTTCTTCTCTTGCTTTCTTTAAGAGAAAAGGCCTCTTAGATGAAACACATTTACCATGTAAAAAGCTTCTTGTGACCAGTGGGACTAAACATGAAACATTAATGATGCAGCTTTAAGTTGCAGGGAAAACAAACTGGGGCGAGTCAGTTCGTTTTACCTTTGATTCACTGCTTCCAACAGTTACAAAGAGGAAAGGTTGAAGGGACACAAGGCAAATAAGAGTCTCTTCTTTTAGCTTTTTCTTGTAATGACATGTTTTGCCTCAAACAATAGTTGCGATATGTTAAAAGCACAGAATTTATCATTTCCAAGTGTAACGTAGATTTTTGTGTGTCTTTTTGAGCAAGCAATGTGATAACAGCAGTCTTACAGAGTTGCTGTGATTTCTAATTAAAGGGAGATTTAGTTCTAGCTAAAGGCTGAATAAAATAAAGACTTCCAAGAATAGTCCTAGATTGTAGAGGTTTGAACATCCCCTGGGATGGAGGTGAGAAGTGGTAGTTTGACCACAAGACTTGGATGTCAAACATCGGCAGGCACATCTGGTTTTTATGACCTATTTATAGCAAAGAGAATTTCTTCTGGTCATAATATCTGCAAAGTTCATGCAAGTTACTTAGCTATTTGGAGATCCAGTGCGAGATGCCATGCAACCCCTGCAAAATAATTGCATTAAAAAAGTAGGGTCTGGAATTCCTGCCACTTAATTCCTTCAGTAATGTTATTTAGGAATCTAGTTATGCTGCTTTGCATTCCCACTACTATCCCAAGACATTACTGTGGCTGAACAGGATGACCTTTGTTCAGAGGATCTTGGAGGCAACTAGATTTTTACACACGCTCCCTTTTTTCTTTAATAAAAGTCTGGGTAACTGTTGTTTTCCAGTGTTCCCTGGATCTGTCTAGATTTCCCTGTCTGGTTCAGTTAGTTCTGCTTCGCAGAGGGCTGTGCTTGTTTTCATTGGAAAGAGGCTTACCTGTGGTTTTTTGTTTTCAGCTTCTGTGGGTTTCTGTGCTTTTCCCTTTCTTTCTGTGGCGCTGCATGTTTGCTGCAGCATTTTCAGCATATCTGCATTAAGTTGGATGACTCAGAAATCTGTAACTTGAAGAATAGCCTGGTTTTGCAAGAGGATTGGTAATAATGAGATGAACAAGATGTGGTGTTCTTGATTGTTTGAATGGGGTTAGGCCTAGCTACAGCTTTGTTACTCTCTCTTGATCCCTAAAAACCCCAGGTGCTCTTCTTGTAACACATACAAAACTTTCTCAGCGGTTGTATAGGAGGAATTAAGGCAGACAGACTTGTTTTAGCCATGCAAAGAAGGTGTCAAACTAGACAATCCTGAAAGCCTTGTTTTTAAAGCTCCGCTTCCCTGGCCAGAGTCGTTCAGGTTTTACTTACATGCCATTAAGATTTCTTAAATGCAGTATATCTGGGCAAAGATCTTTCCATGCAGCAATGAATAATAATTTACCTCCTCTTTTATTTTCTGTTAATGTGTTTTAGATTTCAGTTGTGTAGGTAGAGCTGCAACTCTTTTTAGGGTATTTAAAAAAGGTCTCCAGAGAATTTGCTTTGCAGAAATAGTTGTCAAAGCCATGTCACTAGTTCAAGCTGTGATGAAAACCATTTTAATACTTTTACAAGGCTATTTTTAGACTCAGTTATGCTGGAGGAGGAGGAGGAGCAGTTGCTTTGGCAGGAACAGCATCCCTTGGTTTGTTGGATACAGTCTTAATGTAACTTAGAAGTTAATTAAATCTGCTTGGGAAGGTTTCTGGGGGAGTGCTAACCAGCGGTGGCCTTGTACTATTGAAATACTAGTGAGCAACCTTAGTATGGGCAACTGGACAGGTAGATCTTGGAGGAAAAGCTTCTTGGGTTATCCTTTTTAATAGCCATCTAGGATATAATTCAGATACTTTTTAAGTATGAGGGTGAAACGCAATTAGGTTATAAGTTATTCCAGTTAACCATCCAAGAGGTAAAGATAGCAAGTTCTGCCCAGTTGATGAGAGAACTGGCCTTGCATAAGTAAGGATGAAGGAAAGAATGGTGGTGGACTGGTGACTGCCATTTTAAGGTTTACATATGGAAAGCATCAGGCCAGAAAACCTCTCAGGCTGTTTGTCTCCCTGTGTATTTGTTTCTTAGCCAACTGAATGCCTTTGTGTTCTGTAGACAGAGAGCAGCCAGTCTGGCTTTACTCCTCTTCCCTGGTCATCTGCTTCACCTTGGTTTTGAAATACGTATGGCTGCAGCCATGTGCTGCTGGCCACAGAAGTAAAACTTGGCTTTGATTTGAGTTTCATCTTGCAGCGGCTGGTCTCAGTCTGTGGGAGGAACCATACCAGAGTTTCAAAGCATAGAAGTGATTCAGAGCTTATTTTCTTTTCAGAAAGAAAGGACAGAAGGACCATTATTAGATCATCTAATGTGATTATCTCTGGAGGACTGTTCCGGGCTTAGTCTACCACAGACCTTGTGCTGGACACAGCCATGGCTGTAGCCCTGCAGCAGAGAGGACTGGGAATGGGCAGCATCTGTGAACTTGTAGATGCACTGGAAAATGCCCTGGCTGCAGTTTTTTTGTATAAAAATACATGTAAAATATCTTTACCAAAACTAGTACCCACGAGGAGTCTTGCTTGGATTGCCTTCCTTGGCTTGAGTCCTGAAGGAAATACAGACATTGGGTTTGGTGGTGTCTATCATTGGTGGATTTTGCATAATATTTACAGATAGAGGAGAGATTGTCTTGCCTCTGCGACAAGGAAAACATACTGCATATGCCTTCTGTAACATGTGAATCTCGTGGTGCTCATGGAAACAGTCGTGCCAAGCCATGGCCTGGAATGAAATGTCATGGCCAGGAATAGGTAATGTGTTGTGGCAAGAGCTGGTAACTCCCATTTTGCTGTAGTTAGTTGCAAGAGTCTAAATAAAACTGCAGTGAGTCCTTGCAGGCTCGTGATGCCCTGTTTAGTGCAGAGCTCCTGTGGTTCATGTTGGTGACCATCAGGTTCTCTTCAGAATTGTCAATTTTCTATGCTTTCTCTTTTTATTTTCTCTCTGATGTATAAAAATAGCCCTCCCCTTCCCACCACTCCCACGGCGAATGATGTTGACCAGAATGCCTGAAGATCACCTCTTCCTCTGGTACAAGCAGATCTGTATCAGTATGAGCAGAGCGAAGAGGCTTATTTCCTTAATGAAGTATTTGCTGGTGGTGGGTCACTAACACTTGCATGTTTTGCAGCTTTTGTCTGTGTGGGGGTGGGAGGACACACAAAGCACAGCTGCAGTAGGCGTTGTAGAAGGTGCAGGTGTGAGGCTGGCTGGAGGATGCCAAACTGCTGTCTGTGGTGATGCTTTGTGGTATTTTTTCGCAATGCCCTTGCCTAGAAATGAATGCAAAAATATAAAATAGCAGTGGGTATCTGCTGATAGCTTTCCTTCAGGTTCTGCTGCCTCATTATTTAGCCAGAAGTCTATGAAAGTGTCACAGTTGAAATAGTATCAGGCTTAAGAGGTGAGTGTAGGTGGTGTTCAGTCTTTACGTACTTCTGTACTGTGTTGCTTCAAGCATGTTTGTCCTCTTCTGTCTAGAAGATGTGGAGAAAGAGAAGTTGAAGGTATTATTTGCATAGAATTGTACCAAGAGAAGAAAAGCACCAGCCTCTTGCTTTGCTTATTTATGTGGTTAGTACCCATTTTTGTGTCTGTGTTCTGACATTTTAAAGCTAAGTAAGTAGGGTAACTGTAGGCATTTAATAAAGAAGAGTGTAATGGTTGCCATAATTAAGTTGGTGATGTCCTGTATGCATTTGAAATTCCTAGCTCTTATATGCTGTTAAATCTTTTTTGTCTGGTATGCAGCATGTCTGCTTGTTTACAGAATGCCTTGGAGCTGCTTGGATTCTCTTGTCCTGTGTGCAGTGGTTTATAACACTGCTAGGCATGTGTTGTTCTAACTAGAGAGATGTACTTGGAACCGTGCTTTGGATTGCACAAATAATAGTTTCCAGGAATGGTCATGAGGATCAGCAGAAGAAGCTCTGAAAGGGATGTGGATGCAGCATGATCTTTGGCTGAAGGGAAGCCCTTTGCTGGTGGTTGGGGTAATGCAGAGCCTGAGCAGCTGTTTTCCCAAACAGCTTCCTGAAATAACAGTGGGAATTCAAGCATTGCTGTCTTTCCTCTATTTCCCTCCTTATTTGCACTACAAGAAGGAACTAGGCAGCGAGGGAACTAGTTTTCTTTTCAAGTTGGAGACATTTGCATAGGGCAAGTTACGTTCACTGCTGTCTACTTTTGAGACACATCTTTTTGGAAGTGGAGGCTTTAAGCAGCTGTAAGATAAGTGCAGCACAACACATTACCGACTGTACTTGTCATTCTCATCTAGAGGGTGTGTGGATTATGTTCTGCAATTTCTTTTTTAATTGGAGAGAAAGGAGTTGCTGGTCTCTGTTCAGCTTGGAGAGAAATGAAAAGAAAATGCTACTTTGTGTGTGTGTGTGTGCAAATTGAAATTTCAACTATCCAGACAAAAGCGATGGACACTTAATGTAAACAAGTTGATATCTCAGTGTCTGTTCGTGGAGCTGATTGAGTGGTCTTTTCATAATGGGGAAATTTACATATTTATGGGGTGGTCTTACAGTTTGGGCAATTCTTTTATTGAATTACACTGTATTACATCAACTACAATCAAGCTAGGTGATTTTTCTTTTATAGGGGGTGAGAGATTGTCTTTGTAAGAAGACTCAGAAGAATTAACAGGTCATTTGGCAGCAGATGTCCAGCAGCTTGAAACATGCCATTTTGATTTGCACTCCAGACCACTTCAATTTGGTGTGCCCACTATACTTGGAGAAAACAGCCTTAGACTTTGCAGATTTGCAGTGCTTATATGCAGCTGCCACACTGGCAGGGAGTATTATTTTATGACGCTTGAAATAGTATCTTACGTTACATGTTTAGTAGTCTCGGTTAGTTTTTGACTTTAGAGCCTGTTTTTTAGTGGTAAATATTGTGGTTTTGGTGTTAAAGCAGCAATAATTGAACTGCTAGATCTCTGGTTTGTATCCAGTTCTGTGACCTGTGAAGTTAGTCTGTGCAACAGGCTATGACCTTCGTGTGTCTTACATTGTACATTCACAATGGGTCATAAAACCGCAGGTGGTATGACCTTTCATCACCTGCTGTAAAGGGCCTGGAAATGAGCTATTCTGAGGCTTTGCTGAAAGGATGTATAGCTCTTTCGTGTTAGCTGATGGGAATGACTGCTGCAGTGCCTTGGTAGATCTGTGGTGCCTTCGCAGATCTGCGAACATTGTGGTAGGCAGGAAAAATTGTGGAGGAAGACAGCATGTAAAACGTGGAGGATCCTAACACACTCATTACCCAACTGGACCTTTGTCTTTCTCCATGAGCTGGGTTTGTGTACACAAGTAGAAAGTGTGGTGCTCCTGCAGAATTGGCTTCTTCTGGTACGCAGGACCTCTTCAACTGTAAATAGTGGTCATCTTGGTAATTAGAGGAGCTTTTCTTACCTGCTGGCTGGTTGAAGATGGAATTGCACAAATCTACAGAGATACATGTCTTGACTTAAGTGCTTTGTTTTAAATGGGATGCTCTGCAGGAAGACTTACTGCTGGTTCTGTGCTTCTACCATGTTTTGAGCTTTGTTAAGGCTCTGATCTTGCCAGTTGCTAAATGTTCTGAAAACAAGATGAGGCTAAACTGCACTTATTGCTGGATGAGGAGCATGGAAGCTGAGTGATAATGCAATTGTAGGTCGGTGAACTGGAGGTTAATAGTTAACAGCGTTTCTAATGAACTGTCTGATTGCAAGACCTTTGAAACAGTTCCTGTGTACTCAGCACTGTGCTTGTGGCTGGGCTTGCTTTGGGATGAGAGTGTCAGCAGAGGAGATTCTGTTCATAGTACCGACAGAGTAACAGTTTGAGAACCCCTAACTGTGCTAAATACTGAGACATTTACACCACAGAAGTAACTGAAAATGTAGGGATTTAGTCCAGGAGCATGATTTCTTTTAATCTGTGAATCTTAATTACTTTTTTAAAAGCAACAGTGTTTAATTTCAGTTCAGGTAATGCAGAACATGGGTCTGGCAGGTTTTGAGTAGGTCTTACTGGTACGGACATCTCATAGCCTCAGATATGTTTCATTCAAATGAAAAAGTACAGGGGCCTGTTCATAAACCTCCAAGTTTATGGCATGGACACTGACTGAGGCTGCTTGTTCATTGCAAGAGTGCATTGGATATTTAACTTTTAATTCCCATGAATAGGGTTTTTCTTAGCTATCCTAATCTGAATGGAAGTGGAAGAGTGGAGGAGGAAAAAGATATGGGAGGGAGAGTTCACATTTGTGGAGGCAATTATTACTGTTTTAAACTAAGTGTGGTGTGTTGTACATTACACTAGTATATATGGCATTAAAGTATAAGGTGGATTTTTGTGGCTGCTGGAATAAACGTGTCTGTGACCCTTTGAGATGAGTTGCAAGTCTAGATTTAGCACTTGTAATTAAGGAGTCGTTCTTTCTAATCTGTAGCACCGACTGGAATATGGATAGTGCACTGAGAATGTATTCCTTAAATTTTGACAGCTCTGTTCATGAGTATGTGACACTGATTTTCCGTGCAAGACTCAAGTGAATCAGGGTGGCTTCAAGGGCAGCATCTTCGTATTCAGGGACGCCCCAGTGCAAATTTTGAGTTCATCTCACATTTTGATCTTTGTGCTTGCATGTTTTATGTTTTCCTGTTGGTGGCAAATGTAACTTTCATGTGTGCAAGGGAGGTGGGTGTGTGGTTGGTAAAGGAAAAATCATAGGGGAAATTTATTGGTTGCTTTATGAAGTATTTTCCCATAAACATTATTGGCAGAAAGTATTGCAAACTTACAGCAACATAAAAAGGAATTGTACTACACTCTCTTCAGCACACTTGGAAGTTGTTACAACACAGCAAGCGCATTTTCTGCACCTACTAGAGTTTTCACTCTTACAGAGGATGCTTAGGTTTTGTTTAGATCTTTCTCTCTCTGACTTACGAAGACAGGATGCATTATTTAAAAGGGACAGTACTTAATTTAAAAATAAACTAAGCCCTCAGCAAAATGGGTATCTTGCAGCTAGCATACATGTCAAAAGAAAGACTTGCTGCAAATTCAGGCAGGATTTGTTCCTGCAGTTTAAACAAGCTGGGAATGGGACAAAATAACTGTTTTCCAGCTATAGACTTTTGTTGTTGTTGCTGGCTTCAGAATCTCTTCAAGCATGGTCAGATAAAATATAATATGTCTATTTATGTAAATAAATATTCTGCCCCAATGCTAATGCAGCAAATCCTATCTCAGTTCCATGTTTGTACTGCTGCAATTTTGGGTGCAAAAGTGGTATTTTTTTCTTTATACTGGTTCTACACATCTTTCTCCAACTCTGTGAATTGATAGAGCACATCTGTGCTGCTTGAGAACAAACAAGTATGAAGTCATAGTCCCCTAAATAGCTTGTAGGATGGAAATGCTGAAGACAGCCTTCTTTTCATCTCCTGTGGGTCCTCTTGTATGAGACTCTGGAATCTTGGCTTTGATTCTTCATGCAGAGTCTTCACAATATCCACATCTGGGCTATGAATGTAGCTGAGAACAGATCTGCTTTAGATCTGCATGGCTAATAATAACTTTGAAAAACAAATGCTTCTAGCGCGAGAATGTTTCTGTGGTCTCTTAACACAGACCAATTAGGACAAAAAGGAGAATCCTGAAGTATCCAAATAGCCTTGAACCGGTATCAAATGCCAGAGTTATTCAAGCAGTTTTCTTTCAATTGACAAAGAATGTATTAACTTCATGCTTAATCTTCTCTGTCACAGTTAAAATTCCTCTCTCATCTTTCTTTTCTGATATCTGTGTATTCTCCCAGATAATCTGCAGTATATTCAACACAGTCTCTGTTTAAAAAGAGCATTTTACAGAGCTTGTTGTTTCCATTGTTTCCTTTTTGTAATAACATACCAGATCCCTTTCACCAGCATACATTTTTAATCATATTTGCCTGGTAGCAGGATGTTATCTATTTAAATAGTGCTGCTCAGTGCTTGTTAATAACTGGTAAAAGATGAATCTGTGTTTAACTGCTAATTTGAGGACACCTGCATCTTGTAAAAATACCAGTAACACTCCAAATGCCACTACTTCAGGCACAGCAAAAACCTCATAATTTACATAGTTGAGTAAACACATCGACTGCACAGCGGGTGAGAGGAAGAGAAAATTGATAAGTCGGACACTTTTATTTTTAAATGTCATGAGGGTTGTTCTTAATTGTGAAATAGTAACTAAAAACGAGAGGAGGAATAGAGATTGGCAGCGTTTCCTCGTCCTTCTGAAAGGAAGCAGCATTGCACAGCTGACCCAGGAGCATGTGCCAAGAGATGACATGAATGTCTCAGATGTGAGCGAACGTTGCTGTGGTCTTTACAGTGTCTGAGGGATAGGGTGAGGCTGAGAAGGGGACTTCAAGACTTCCTGTGTTTGAAAAGAATGGGGAAACCAGATTCAAATGACCTTTCTGATGGAAGAATCTGAGGTGGCAGCAAAATCACTGCATTGGCATTGACTTGCCTTGAGCATGATCTTGCTCTTGGGTGCCTGAAAGAAGAAAAAAATTCTGGTTGGATTGGAAGGTTTTAACTTATTGCTTTTTGGTGGGTCTTTTAATTGCAAAAGATGCTCCTTTCCAACCCTAACTATTCTATGATTCTATGCTGGAATAGGCAATGACTTAGAGTGTCTGGGGTATTTGGCATCATGCAGTCCAATCTGCACTGAAAACAGGCGAGTTCAACAGTAAATTCCTAACTTCAAATTCATTGTTGTTCATGTGTCTTTAAAAGCCAGTCTTGCTCAATTAGTTCACATGTGTTTTAATGAAATTAGTGGGAGTAAAGGTTTAAAATTCAAGACTAAACCCGTCTTTTTCCTGGAGTAAGCACCAACTGTTACCAATGGATGTGGTGTGCTGCACGTGAGATGTGGCCTTAATAAATCACCCATGCAGAGCATGCCTTGGTGCTGCACCCTTGTTTGCTGCTGCCATTTTTAGAGACAAATGACAGTCCATAATGAAGCATGGATGCTGAATCTGACATCCTATAACCTTAGTCTTGGGGGAAATGCTGTAATTTAGCCTTTGTGGAAGCAAAATGTAAATCTCTTACTGTATAATTAAGTCTACACGACTCATTTTGACTTCTCATTCTCTACATCCACCCAACAGTAAAAGTTCAAAACTATCAGCATCTTAAACAAGGAGACAGAGAGGGAGATTGGAAAGTTCTCACAGACTCATGTAGAGGTGGAAGAAGTAAGGGTTAAACAGATAGGTGAATTTAGTGGTCACAGCTCTTTTAAAGAATTAAATGTCTTGTTTGTTCTACCTTACTCATGTAATTACAGTAGTGTATTAAACTTCCTATTTCTAGTGAAGTAACCAGTAACAGACATGTTTAGGTTGTATTTTTTCCAGAGACAAGTCCCTGCAAAAAAGTGTATTTGCTATATTTGTACACCCACGTAGGAATAATAGGTGTCTGCTTTTAATTTCAGATATTTGTTGAACAACCAAAAATGGGTTTCTGGAGTCTGACGCATTTGGAAATCAGAGCTTGAATGGGAGGCCGAGGTTCACACTAGTCATGCAGGACAGAGTATATTTGTTATCAAACTATATGGCAAAGAAACAAAATGGGGGGGATTACTTTGGAGGCTTCCCAGGCATGTAAAAGGAACGTGCAGTCCTTGTAGCTTAATGTAAACTCAAGTTAACTTTCAAGTTCCTATAGAGCTCGAGCTCTTCCCCAGCACCCCCTCAGTATTCTGTTGGATCTGAAATCCTTGATAACTTCAGTAGAATAAAGGGAAGCTTTGAGGTTCGAGGTGGTTGATTTTCAGTTGCTGATCTTCATAGATGTTTTCTCAGAGCTAAAGTTAACACTGAAGTAACACAGTGGCACTGTTAGTATTAAGCAGAAGGGGGGGATTAGGTTGGTAGTTCAGCTTTTGCTATCATAATGCATTTTCACATTGTGCTAGCAGAAGCGTTTTGGCTTCCTCTGCCAAGAAGCAGTTTAGTTTATGTTGCTCCAATTGTGAAATTTAATTTTCCTTAGAAAATAATGCGTCATAAAGTTGTGGTTCACAGTCAGGAAAACTTTCTTCTAAAGTCTTTGGAGTCTCTTTCCCACAGAAACAGAATGGAATTGTGTAGATATTAAATCAAGCAGCATCTGAAATCAGTCACCAAAGCCCCAGATAGAAAGCCACTTGGAAGCTTACATTTTCTTACTCAATTCTCAAGCCAAACAAGTTTCTAATAATAGCATTAATCCTGGAATTTGGAACTGTTTTTTCACCACCATAAGAAGGTACACTTGATAACCATTAATACACTTTGCAACTATTCTAATAGTAGTTTACAAAAAAAAGGAAGACATTTTTTACTGCCATGTTTGTTAATTTGTGAAAGGAAAAGAACTGTTTTCAGAAACTGAAAAGAAGGGTTCAGGTAGATCTCCTGTTTTATGGATTATGTACTAAATATCTTTTTAGTTCTGAGGGGGCATTTTATTTTCTTGTGCCTATTTTCAAGAGGGAAATGAACTCCTGGAAGGAAGCTGTGGAGAAATAGTTGAACAATGAGACACAAAGAATGCATTAATCTAAATGTGAGTGCTTAAATGGCATGAAACATGTTCTGGAAGATATTCCTTGGATAGAGGTAACCTGTGCTTGCTAGCAGAAAGCTGCATCCTGTTGATGTCAACCAACAGTAAGGAAATACCGCTGGCTTCTACTTAAAATAGGATTAAAATAGGCTGTGTGGCTTCCATGGAGGTGTATCGTCCTTGACTTGCCGAGTCTGATGACTTCATTCAGAATCCAGAGAAAGAAAAGCTTTGCCTATCTCCAAGCAGCTCAAGTTTGGTTACCCCAAATGCATGGGTGTGCAGTTGCCAGAAGGCTGATACCAGCTGTCTGCAGTTGCCTTGTCGCTTCTGCAAGGTGGCTTGCTGGTTAAACAGTTTCCAGTGCCATGAACAGCACAATGAACAGGGAAACTGTAAAGACCATGAATTTACAGTATTTTAGCAAAAGCAAAGCTTTGGTTGCCTGGAGAAGTTGTGGCTACACCATTGCTCGGGGGCAGAGAAAAGGGCTTATAAAGCTGGATAGTTGTGGTGTGATTGGGTTCTTACGGGTGTATTTACACCCAAAATGAAGTGCCAGAATAAACAGCATGGGGGTTCAGTGCAGAGCTGTGTTCTGTTTGGCCTGTTAACAGAGCAGGTAGTGTGATATAGTAGTGACAAGGGAGTAGGTATGTAATTAGGTGATTTCAACAATGCTGTCCTTGTTCTTTCCCCGCTACTACACTTGCTGCATGAGAACCCCGCCTTATGCTATAGCATGTGATTGTATTTATTTATTGCATCCAGGCATTAATTTTGGGACTAACAGTCCTCTTTAGCCACACTTACGAGTGATGCAGATTGTCTTGACCAGACTTAACAAATGAAAATGTTTCTCTGTACCAATCACTTTAAAGTCAGTACCTGAAAAATATGAGCTTACTTATCTTCTTCCTGGGGAATCACCATTTTGGCTTCTGTGGTCTTCTACATTATGATTACAGCTTGTCATAAGGTCCAGTGTTCCAAATATAGTCCCAAGAGATAAATGGGATCTCTTCATGGGGGTGACATCATTGGAGTAAATGGGAGAATTGTAGCCAAATCCTATCAGTTGCACTTGGCATTTTCTTGTGGCCTCTCTTACAGGAACATCACAGTACTGTACACCCTCCCTTTTCCAACTGAAGGTTTTGTCCATGTGCCGCAGTTCGCATTGAGGGGAATGATACAGGGAAAACCGACTTTCTTCCTGGCACAGTGTTCTGTCCTTAAGACTGCAACTGAAGTTAGCATGTAAGGGATTGGCAGGATGGAGTTGCTTTACTTGGGCGTAAACCTATAGTGTGATGCCCATTTCCCTTGCAGGCCCTACCTCTGCTTCCCCAGGTCTCTTCTGTGGCCTGTGTTCTCAGCAACGGTGAGGATGCCGCTGGTTTGGGGAAATCAGTACTGCAGAGGTTCCAAAATGTACTGTAAATTCTCTATATACATTCTGGTCTTGTTTTTGTTCTAACCCTTATTCTGTTGCCAAATGCTATTATCATAATGGGTCAAAGGAAACATGGGGCCCAGGCTTCTGCCAGAAGTAGCATCTCTTGTTAACGTATGGTGGTTTGTTGGGTCCATGCTGCTGCTCCTTCCTGCTCTGGGAGGAGGCTGGTTGTGCTGCATGCTTTGTGATGGCTGTGTGTTTTAACGCTTGTATCCAAACTGGTTTTGGGAGAAGCAGAGTTCACTCCTGGTGTCTGCTTCTGAAAGCTGATGCTCGGTTATCTGGTAAGAATTTGTATCAGAGGAGGGCATTCATGTGATTGCTGATGATGAGGAAAAGAGACTGTTAGTTTAAATAATTTATCCCTTTCAGTTGCTTTTTTTCAGGTATGGTGTGTGTCTTCATTAAATCTTGCATGATTGCTGTGTGATGAGAGGAATTCCTGGCATTACATGCAGAATGTGAACTATTTGGGACAGTAAGTGACTGTTGCTTGATGTGGGGTGCTGTGAGAGCAGTGCTGTCTGCCATGTCCCAGCCCCATGGCAAGGGTGAAGCTGGGTAGGGCTGTGTCAGTTCATAGATTCATAGACTGGTTTGGGTTGGAAGGGACCTTAAAGATCATCTGGTTTCAACCGCCTGCTGAACAAACAACAGCAAATCATCTGTCCTTGCCACAGGGCCGGAAGGATTTGGGGAGGATTAAAGTTCACAACTTGGAAACCACTTTAGGCTCTGTTCTGCCCTGTAATGCTCTGTACACAGCTATGTTTGTGTACCCGGTGGGTCAGTCTGTCTCACCTCAATCTGAGAGGATTCCCCCCAGAATGCTCCTTTTCTGGTGCTCGTGGCTGGCAGTAAGGTGAGGCTGAGGCTATGTTCTGTATTTTGTTGTGAAGCTGCTGTTTGTGGTCACTCTCAGCTCCTCTACAGGAGTTTGTTTCCAAAAAAAGAGCCTCTTCCCTTTGCGTGCCCCATCAGGAGACTTCATACAGAAACTGGAGCACTGTGGATCGTGGTTGCAGGCAGAGGAAGCTCATGACCAGACCCCAAAAAGAGGAGGGTGCCAAGGGAGGAGGCTGCAGTAGAGAACTGGCAGCTCAGTGGTGTGCTGTGGACGTGCACTGCAGCAGCGAGGTGCTCTGGGCTTGGAGGTGCTTCCACCCATGCAGTGAGTGATAGGAGGAGAAAGTATCTTTTGCTTGAAGATGGCTGTTGCTATGCACCAAAATGTGCTTGAGTTTGTTGGTCTGAAATAGTGCTGATGTGTGCAGCGTTGCATTAGTGCCTTCACATGACAAATGGGCTGGAGCAATGGCTATCAGCACACCCCGACTATTTCAGTACACTCTCTAATGGATTTTCACTTCCCTCGAGGTTTTCCTTGCCTTTGTCTTCAAAACAAAATATTGAGAAATTGAGACACAGCCTTTTTCCTTCTTGTTCCATCCCTCTCTGAACCCTGGCAAGTGGAAGCAGTGATGCTGCAGGCAGGGGTATTGCTTTGGGCCCATGGGCAGGGGGTTTGGGTGGTGACAGAGTTTAACCCTTTGGAGCCTGTCAAGCATATGGCCAAACAGCTGTTGCCTATTCATGTCCTACAGCAGCTGCCCTCAGCCCTCCTGTCCACAGCCCCAGCTGCTGGGGAAACCAGGAAGGAAAGGGGGGTTTCATGCTCCGTGCACCATGTGCTGCTCACTGCTTGCCTGAGGGTCCCTTTGTGCTTGGGAAATCCACAGGCATTTCTGTGAGTGGCTGCTTTAAAACTGAGGGGGAAATACAGATGCTTTTTCTATTAAACCCAGCTTTTCTGTGAGTGGCAACAGGGCTTCATTTGCAGGCAAGCATTCACATTAGCAGAAAAGTTGGTTTTTGCACTGTTCTTAGTATCCATTTGTCCCTTCTTGTTTTGCTTATCCTTTAATGCCTGGAATCCTCTTTGGCCCAAGAACTTAAAATTTATTTTCTTTTACTTCCTTTTAGCTCCCATCCACCCTTGATGTTGCATTTTATTTTGATCAGATGGGAATTAAGTAGCTGAATCCATTTAAGGGCTGTTCCCAGTAGCTCCTGGTATTCCCTAGCTCAGTGCCTAGGTTGTATGGACTGGTTTCCATATCTACAGGGAGTATCTTTCCAAGGTAAGGACTGAGCAAGTACTTCCCTTCCGCTGAGTCTTCTGACAAACTGGTGAGAGGAAGCCTGGTGTCAATAAATCATGGGAGGATGACCCACCATGGCAGAGCTTTGATGTGGTCATGCACTGGCACAATGAAGCCATTGAGCACTGAATTATGCCTCTGCTGATTGGGATCAGCAAGCAGTCTCCTAATACCCTGATCTGGTCATGGGACAAGCCCCAGTGGTAGAGGTCTATATTTCTTTGCTTCCATTCTAATATAACAAAAAAGTCTGAGCTTACTCAATGCATAAATCCCTTTGAGCTGGAAAAGCAGGGCTGCGATGCAATGTGAACAGCGGCTGATGCTCTCAGCAGGGCTGTAGTCCTGTGACTAATGCAAGTTGGGGGTATTTTTAGTGTTCTTCCTTGAGTTATTTGCCTGGTCCTCTTTGTGCCTGGTTAGTGCTGTGAAGGTCACACAAAGATATTAGATGGTTGTGAAGAGTGGTGAGAGGGCCAGCTGGTCAGGATGGCACTCGACCAGCAACGTTCCGGCTTCTGAGATAGAGGGGTTGGAAAGGGCTGAGAAGCACTGGCATGCTGCTTTCAAGATATCAAACCCAGCTTTCTTCACACCTCGAAGCTAGGGTATAGGTATGTGCCAGGAAGCAAATCCAGGCATCAGAAAAGTAACAACACAGTCTGTAAGGATTAGGAAATAATGTGCAATCTGCAGCCCAATAGTCAGGATCTCTTATCTTGCATAGTTCCCATTCAGCAGCACCTGCTGTGTGGACAAGGAGAAGAAATGCCATCACTGAATATATCAACAAAATGAAATGGCAGGAGGCTCCTCTTACTCCATTAGTAGCTGGACTCCCTTGTAATCAGGTTCCCCTGAGTATTTGTTTTTCTGCTCCTTAGCTTTCATCTTACATTGTGAGTGTTAAATTTGCTGTTGGTGGAGAGTGAAATTAATCCATCCCAAGGACTGCTGCTGTCCTTACGCAGTGCTGTTTAGATGACTCTGGGAACTAATTGTGCGACAGCACCTCATGAAAACACTCTTAAAACTTACTGAGGGAGCTAGGACTGAAGGGGATGTATGCAGCTGAAGCCTTCTAAGACTACCTTCAAAGTACCTATTTGCAAGAACCATGAGTGAATGGTCCTACTTTACCTTGCAAAGCAGAGTCCTCCCACCTTGAATTGCCTCATGATGTTAAGCTGAAGCTGCCCTCAACTCCCAACTGTTCCCTCTGCTTCCCCTCTTCGTGTGCTCTTTTTTCTGTTTACCCATGTTCTTTTGAGGGAGGAGAGATGCTTTTCATTTTTTGGAACCTTCTGGCCTAGCCGTTGGGTCTGTGGTTTCCTGAGGAATGGGGTTTCTGAACAGCTGCTCGGAGCAGACCCGGGCTCACAGCACATGAGCCTTAAATCTCTTTCCATTACACCAGCGGCGTTTCCCCCCAGAGGCAGGACAGCTATCCGTCTCATGGAATGACACATTTTTTCAGTGCTGTCAGTCCTTACATATCAAATAAGTAAATTAATAGGGAGCAGGTGAGGGCTTCTTCAGAAGAAAGTTTAATGTCACATAGCTGTTTGATGCATTGCCTCTGGCGCAACTGCCTTGTCATAAAACCTGACATCATTTGTTCAGTTGTCTCTCAATTAGAGTTATTTGCTGCTTTTCAGGTTTGTTTTATAAGTGACATTACACATGGCTCTGATACAAGCTGGAATTACAATGTTGAGATTGACTGCGCAGAAAGCAAGCACATTTCACTGGTAGATGGTGCAGCCTTCGTCAATGTACCCTGCTGTTGACTGACAAATAGCTGAAGGAATGACTTATCAAGATTACTGTAGCTCCAACTTCCAGTACAAATAGGTCTTTTTGAGTAGCATGGCGCTGCCACAGGAGTCTTTCATCAAAAGAGTTGAATGGGCTTTCTGCTCTGTAGTCACTGCCTTAATACAGTGCTGCAGGTGTGAAATCACACCACCAGACTGAGAACTGGAGTATTGGGTGGACACTGGTTTATCTAAGCTGCTGTTGCTTGCCCCGTTGTGGGACATGAACCTGTAACCTTTGTTTGAAGCACAATTTCTCCCAATGGAGCTTTTTATTCCAAACCCAAAAAGGCAACATTGAAAGTCCCACACCTTTCCCCTAGTGTAACAAACAGTGTAAAACATCTGTTAATACAGTATGACTCTAAAATGCTGTCCATTGAATAGGAAAAAGTGGGTTAGAAAATCAGATGTCCAATAAATTGATCCCTAGACAGAAGTAGGGGCTCTTAGTGGCACATGCAATGAAATAACTGGGGAATGCAGATAAACCTCTTCAGCTGTAGTTTGCTGCAGGATAGGTGGTTTAGAAGGGCATAGAGGCAACAGTGTGAAATGTGGGTTCACAGGAGTTCACGCGATTGTTTGTCAGAACAGGCTTGACCATGGATCAGGGCATTGTAGTGTTTGCTTCCTCTCCCTTCTACTTACTGAACCCCAAGCCAGAAATTCTGAAGAGCTTTGAGAAAATCTGGAGGGAGAAATTGTGATCATTTAAGTTGCTCTTGTTGGGCAAAGCTCAGTATGTTAAGCAGATGGGCTCTCTGGAATATGGGAAGCTTTGTCCTGCTGCTTTTTCTCCTGAGACTGCAAACTTCATGTAAATGCATCAGTGTAAAATGAAGTCCTTGGCATCCCATTGAGCACAGTGTTCTACCGCTGAGCATGCCCTTGGCCTTCAGCATGCTTTATCTGGACTGCTTGACTGTTCATATGGTGATGCTGCATTGTATGTCATTTTGTACAAAGTATGGGATACTTTTCCCTATCTTTAAGTAGGTCAGCCATTAATGTAATTGATTAACTTTGTAGCCAGTCAATTAAATCGATTTACTTGTATAAGGGGGACGGATCTACCCACTGTGTTGGTGTAACTATGTAATTTTATATAGAGGAATTGTAAAACCCTTTGCTTGACAGAACCTCCGGGGGAAACCCAAAGCAGCCAAAACCTAATAGGGAAAGCATTACAGAAAGAGCTGAATACTGAGATATTTTTACAAAGCAAGTTCAAGGATGCTTTTGCCTGAAATTTCAGACTATTGTCTCATGGGATCTTCATTGGCTGATAATTCAAGGGTGTTACAAGGTGGTACTTTGCTGGAAACTCAATCTTGAATTGCCCCTCTGTTTTGACAAAGGAGTCACTGCAAGATAATACTTGAGAGATTAGTTCCTTTGGGGGGTTAAGCAGCCACTGCACTTTCATACTGGAAGCCTGAAGTAGCTTTAACAGCTTGGTCATATTGTTGAGGAATGCGGTGTATTATGGACCATCATTCAAAAGCTGCCATGAATTATCTGTGGAAAAGTGCCCTCAGATAGGAGCCCCTTGATGGCTGGTTAGTGTAATTAATATAAACATCTTGCCGCAGCTTTACATTTTGGTTTAGCAGCTCCTCAGTTTGAGAAGAGTCTTGGGACTGCCTGGATTTCAATTAGCTCCCTGATGCTGAAGGTGGGGTTTTAACTTGCCTTTAATTATGTTCCTCAAGGGAAATCCAGACAGCAAGCAATGGTTAGTGTTGTGCAGACAGCAGAGCTCGCCCCAAACATCTGAACCTAAAGCAAATCTGCCTTTAAGGAGTTTAAAGTGCTGTGCTACTTGCTGCTTTGGAGAGGACTTCAGGGGCTTTTTAGGGTCTCCCTTGTGAGATGCTACAAACGCAGAGTATTCCTGGGCGTGTATTCATGTCATGGAGTACCTGTTTTTCAAATGTTTTTATGAATCTTATGAAATACCTGATAAAAGAGAATTCCAGCATTCTTGAGTACAGGAGAACCTGAAAACATGAACTGAATGTGCTGTAAACACTAGAAAAGTAGAGGATAGCTCAATTTCTTGAACTCAAGTACCTTTTTATCACTGATGCTGGCTGGGCTGCAGTCATGGGATAAGCCTTTGCTGTAAAACAGTGGAATTAAGCAAAGTTGAGCATTTGGCTCAGTGCTCCCTCTTTGTGCCTGTTCAGATGCGGCATTCAGGAGCTGCCATGTAACAAAGACCTTGGGAAAGATACTCTGTCCAGAATTGTGTTGGCTTTGGAGGAAGACCAGGTAGAACATGGAAGGGAATTTGAGGATGCAGCAGACAGAGTCCTTTGATCTAATAAGCAGAGGCAGCAGCTTCAGCCAGACCCATGGTCACAGATTGAATTGTGGGGGTCATCTTTCAGTCTGTGTCATTCTCAATCTCACAGTGCTCATTTGTCCAGCACACCCCAGAATCCTATTTAGTGATTCTGTGAATTACTGCTCTTTTCTGTTCATGGGAAAGCAGTGCTGCTGGAGTGGTGACCTGGAGGATACAAACACCCTTGGTACTGATGTGTGGGGAGGCACAGAGGGACGGCTGCACTGAAGCTGCTCTTTCAGAGTGAGAACTTGTGAGAGTGGAAGAAGGGAGGCAAGCAGTGCCTGGTAGTTTGGAGTTAATCTGAAGAATGCTTGGGTTTTTTCTGTCACCACAGCCTCCTCCCAGTTTCCTTGCACAACTTCACAATTACAGATATTTCAGCTCTGGCTTCTATAACTGCTTTGCAGTTTCTGCAGGCTGAATTCTGCTGAATTTTGTTGCTGTTTGTGCTTTAGCAGGTAGCATGGCACATAGTTCTTCATGCTGAGTTGTTCCTCAGTATTCAAAACATGGGGTAAGGCTCAGCTCTCTTCATGTGAATAGCAAAGCATACACACTTCTGAGAAACATCCCAAGGCTCTAAATGCCTTTGCTCCCATAACCTGCTAGAATACTGGTGGATATTGATATCTTTTAATAGATGGAGCAAATCGGCTTAGTGTGCTGGCTTTATGGCCATTTTTTTAAGGGGAGAAATTGAGGTGGTGTTACCATGACCAGGTTTTCATGTGAAGCTTCCATTTGCAAAGCTCTTTCTCACTGCACTTTATCAGCTGGGGACAGATCTTATTAAAACTCAAACAGTAGCCAGCTCTGACTGTTAGCTTAATGGTTTAATACCAGCTTCTCCATAAAGTAGAAGCAGCAGGTTATTTAAAACATGTAGGTCAGATTGGCCTGGTGTTTTCCAGTGAGATTATGTAAAGACATTATTATTAAAACTCATGAATACACTCGGTGCAGGACATTTTCTTGTTCCCCATGGCTTTCTGAGATCCTAATGCAAAGTATGCTTTTTTTTTAACAGATTTTTAGTGTTTGCTTCAAAATGTGATATTAACACCACACTGTTTCTGCTGACTCTGTTGCAGTGATATTCTTAATGCAAATGTCCCACTACAGGTCATTTAGCCTCAAGTTTAAAATGAAAATGTTTGCCTTTGAGAAATCCCATACTCCTTCTGCAAAAGGGCTGCAGTGTAAAACAAAATGGGAAATGAATGTTAAGTAGTCAGCCCATCCCAGTTCTTGGTTATCAAAAGTAGTAGCTGCAGAAAGTAAATTATTTAAATTACCTGCTTTTTATTTCACTGTTTCTTCAAGGGAATTACTCATAATTGAAGGTATGGGGTTATTTTTTTGTTGTTTTAATTACAGTTTACCTTGTAACACACCTCCTATAAACTTTGTTATAACTGAAGTAGATGTGTATGTACATTTAGGGCTATTTGCTTTGAAACTCTAAAAGGTCCCTTAAATATTTAGGGCAGCCTGTTTCCTGAGATGGTAAAATCCTTAGGTGCCTTCTGTAGGAAGTGAGGAAAAGGCCACTATTTACATACCTATAGGAGGCAGATACTCATCTGCTGGAATTCATCACTGCAGAAAAGCTACCATTAACAATCTGTTGTAAACTTTGGTGTTCAAAGGACAACAATAAACTACCACTCAGCACTGCAACTCAAGCAAGTCTTTCTACCAGTCTATCTTCCTGCTTAGCTACTGCTAATTGATTTGGTAGTTGGTGTGACAGCTTTTCATGGGAGCAGCAAGCCGCTGCATTCAGGAAACAGCTTGGTGTGTTCTTGCTGTTTTAACTGGCTGGGTTTAATAGTACCAGTGCACAAAGCAAGGGTGGGAGGACAGATTTGGTGTGATTCTGTGAGGATGGAGACAGGTGAGAGGGTGAATTCTGTCAATCCAAGCAAATGACAGTTGCTACAATCTGCACAGGCAAGTTCACAATACATAGTCCATTTTAAAAATAATTCGTAAGATTCACAGAAATAAAGACTCTGTGTGTGTGTGTGTGTGAGTGAAAGAGAGCAGTGATGGAAAACTGCACCACCCTTGGAGGAAGGAAACAGATGGCAGGAAGAGCTTCCAGACACTTGACAGGCTGCAACAGACTTAAATGCAGGCAGTGATAAATGGGCATGAGATTGGATTTTGCTGTAGCTGTTGTGGTTTAGTCTTGATAAAATGCCTGATGTGCTGTATGTTAGCAGTATCCAAGTGTTATATCCTCTCTGCTTTGGTGGTCCTTATGTAGCTGATGTTGCCACTGGGGTGCTAAGAATGGGAATGAAGATCCAGGCTCTTCTATAAAAAAAAAAAAAAAGAGGTTTGCACATATGACAAGTGACAGGACTTGATGTTGAGTAGCAGCAAGTGAGAAGTGAAACTGAACTGAATTCTTGCATCCAGGTTATTCAAGGCTGTGTGGCAATAAATGGCAATGTGAGGCTGATATTTAGGAACAAAATAATTGCTTTCATATGAACGCATCATCGCTCTACTTTCATCAAGTGCAAAGGTATGGATGCTGGGATTGGCTTTTTTTGGGGTTTGATCAGGGACAGAACAGGGTAGCAGTAGGCATTTTCTACCACACTTAGCCTGCTAGGAATGCCAGAGAGCAGCCTGCTGCAGTCAGTGCCCTTCCTGTAAACACCATGCCAGATTTCACATTATTGACTGTAAGAGGTAATAGACTAATGTATACCAACGACACCCTATAGCTTCTGGTAGGTAGACTTCTGTGAGGCTGCTTGAACCTTGGTGATTAAACAAAGCACTTCCTCCTGTTAGATATGGTAAGGCACAGCTGATTTTACTTCCCTGGATCAGCCTGCCATTGTGCAAGAAGGAGGCTGTGCCGCAATGCAAGGCTAAAACCTTCAAGCCTTGGCATGAGGGTACAACTCCACAGGGTTAGTTAGGCATGTGATTTCTCATTGCTTAAAGCCTTTAGTACTTAACAGAGGTTTCCTCATGGGAGCTTTTGAAAAGTGTTTTCATAGGGCAGTTTGGCCTTTTCACCGTGACTGCTGTTTTGCCTTCCACTGAATGGTCTTGTGGCCTTTCAGACCTTCTGTATGAGTTTGCTTTCACTCATGAGGTAGGGTGATGTTACTTCAGATCAGCTTGAGAAGGAGCTGCTTTAGTTATAGGTGAGGTAGAGCGTGGGCAGGGAGCTGTGCAAGCTGTGTACGTGACCAAGGACAGCTAAGTAAGCAGGTACTTACCATAAGCAAGCAGTTGAAGGAATGCAGACTGGGACAAATTACTTTCAGGGTAATCTGCAGAACAGGAAAAGCAATTAGAGTTGAAAAGTATCTGCCTGGGCTCAGGAGCCTGTGTGTTCTTAGGTCCTGGGTTTTGCTGCTGTCTGGATAGCTTCTGAATGATGGTGGAGTGCTGCCTGAAGTGATTGGTTTCACATCCACTATTTAACTGTGCACAACCAAAACTTCTCAGCTCGTGGGATTCAGGCCGAGGCAAAGCCAGGCTATATGTATGGATGGGACCTTCTGTCTCGAGTTCTGGAAGTTCAATCTAGAAAACATGGCCAGAAGGGATTTAAAGAAACCAGAGTCCATTGCATACTGACTGTTAAAATGAGATCACCTGGATGAGATGCCATTAGTCCCACCAGAGTACCCAGACTGTAGTCAGCACAGGCAGTGGTGTGGAACTGCCCATAGGGAATGTCTCTGAGAGAACCTGGTCCTGGGCAGCTTAGGGCTGTAAGTGCTACAGATAGTTAAGTGTGAATACGATGACATCCTGTAAGCAGGGAAAAAAGGCCTTAAGAAATTGCTCCTCTTGCGCAAAGTCTCAGTTAAAAGAGAAAGTTAAATGGCTGTGTCCTCACTTGACTTGCTGATGTAACATTCCACTGGACTGTAGGAAGAATCTGATGGAGCAACCTTGATGATACCAATGATCTGCCATGGAGATAAGTTACTATTTAGCATCTGATTGAAAAGTTCATGGGATAAGATTTCGTTATTTGTTATCTGCCTTTTTGTATGCTGCTGCTTTTACAGTGGCCAAATTTAATGTTAATCTGAAGTGATTGTGTCCTGTAGCAAAATAACTTCACAAGATTTAGAATTTAACTTGGCAAGGGATGTTAAAGATAATAGGAAGGGATTCCATGGGTACATTGTGAATAAAAGACAGACTAGGGACAACGTAGGCCCCCTCCAGAAGCTATCAGGAGAACTGGCTACCCTGGA
>WYDI02023226.1:0-12898 GCA_009867235.2 Psittacus erithacus
CCTGCCCATGGCAGGGGAGCTGGAACTTGATGATCTTAAGGTCCTTTCCAACCCTAACTGTTCTATGATTCTATGATTCTAAGATGTCCCTGCTTATTGCAGGTGGGTTGTACCAGATGACCTCTGAAGGTCCCTTCCAACCCAAACTATTCTATGATTCTATGAAAAGGCAGAAAAGGACTCCTAGTGGCAATAAAAGGGTAGTTATTGTGACTGTGAAAGACTCATGGTACTTTGAAAGACAGATACTTATTGTCTAAACATTTTACCTCTTAAAAAGTGACTACTAGCAATGGGTATTGATTTCTATGTTGCTTTTCACTTCAAGAAACTTAGTTGCTATACACCAGTTACATGGCTTGATTTTGCCTTAAGAGGGGTAAAACCCAGCTAAAAGCTGGGGTTGAACACAAGGCGGTGTGTGTGTAATCTATCTGAGGTATATTATGCATTAGTGCTGTTTTGATGACTCAATTCCTTTAAATTTTTGTGGTAAATCCCCCTTCAAAGACTGATTCAATTCATATAGTCTTGAACAGCAACAGAAAGATTAAGTAGCACTACCTATCTTAAGCGAAGACAGTATTTACATACCCATCTGACCAAAGCATTCATTAAGCTATTAAAAAGAGTTCCACCAGAATTCCTAAACTATATTAAAGCAAAAGACAACAAAGCAAACCACCACCTGATCATTCCGAGACAACAACTCACCTTGTCTTGGAGCATGTCACTAACAGAAGAAGCCGTTTTTAAGCTAATCTGGGATTGACTGCTTATGCCACTGTCATCCCTCTGGTATTCATTGTCCAGTGAGTGTACAGAAAGTAAGAGACTACCTCTGGGTTTCAGTGTCTTTGGTCTCTCAGGAGCCTCCAAACTGCTTTCAATTGCAGAGCTGTTCCCAAGAGAGATCATCGAAGTGGCAAACATTCTTCCAGGATAGCGGAAGCTCTTGTGCTGAGGTGTGGATCGTGGGCTCTGTGGTTTAGGACTCATGGGCCTACAAGGCATGTCTTTACCATCAGCATTTGAGAGCTGGGGACACAATGGACTTGACTGATTAAATGGCAACTGCAAGTCAGTGGGGCTAAATGGAGTTTTCATCCAGTATTCTTCTAGAGAAGTATTTAAACTGTTGCTCTGAGCCTCCTGTTGTTCATCACAGTCTGAACTCTGTGAGTACCTCATGCCCATGTCATAGGACTGTATTCGTTTTCTCCATACACCTGCAGGTGAAGAGGTATCAACAGGCTCAACAGATGTGTCAAAACAGTTGGTGTCTGTTGAAGAGCCATTAGCTGTTTCTGGTTTAAAATAAGTGTGTTCATTGGAACTATCCTGTCGTTCTACTGACATCGATCTCATTACACGGCTGCTAGTTGCATTAAGACCCTCCTGTGCTGGTGATAAACTTGCTAAGCCAGGCTTTTTTAGTCCATCTGCCTCCTTGTTTTTCAGAAAAGCCCTCCAGGCGCTCTGGCGAAGTTTGGCTTTCTCCTTTTCATTTTTCACTGATACTTTTGAGCTTGAGCTTTGCTCGCTATTTTCTTTTTCTGGAGACTTGGACTCAAATAAGCTTGAGAGGGATTTATGTGCCAAGGCCAACCTTGTCCTGAACTTCTTCCCCTCAGGGGTTTTATTTCTTTTGTATTCATTTTCAGGATATGATTTTCTAGTCCCAGAGAATTCCACAGGTTCACTTTCATTGCTTTCAGATGAACCTGAAACTTGTCTATCTGCATATCTGACAGCAGCCAGTGTGGGAGAAGTTGAATTTGTATCTACATCTTCCATCAGTATCCGACCAGAACCGGAAGCCTTCCTCAGGCTCATTCTGTTGAATAATCCTGCAGGTCTCTCATAGAATAAATCATCATCATCAGAGTACTCAGAGGTGTAGCTTTCCTTCCTGTGGAAGGCTGAGCCAGACGAACAGCTCTTGAAAGACCGTAAACTTTCAGTGTCTTCATCCTCTTTCCCAGCATCTAAGTCTTCCAACTTTGCCTTGCTGCCAAAAAAGCTGCTATTTCCCTGATTTTCTGCTGTGCCAGGCTTACTTTTCCTGAAAGATGTCATTTTTGAGAATACTAAAAACCTGGAAGCTTTCCCATTATTCCCATTCTTTGTTGGCTTTTGCACTTTATAGAGACTGCTGTTACTTCCCAGGACATGCACTGAATTCTCATCCATCTCCTCACTGTTAGTGCTGCAGGTACTTATATTATCCAGGCCCAGCATGCAAGTGTTATGGGTTTCTCTTTTCACAGAACAGTTAAAGACATCAGACACATCTATATTCAGTGTACTGTCTTTGCTTAGGATAGCTGTGTCTTCTGCAGCAGAGCTCTCCTTTCCTTCCCTAGGAGAACATTCTTCACTAGTAACTATTTGTTCCTTTGAACCATAACAGCCTTCACTTCCTTGCCTGGCTATTGCTGGTTCGGAGCTGATGCTGGGCCCTTGAAGATCAACGTCAGCACCATCCCCCTGATACAAATTGCTTACCCTGCACTCTTCCAGTGTTACTGCACTAGCTATATATAAGCCTGCCTTTCTGCCTTGATGTGCTTTCAATTCTTTTTCCTTAGACACCTGGTTTTCTCCTCTTTCAGCCTGTGACTTTCTGAGCTGTTCTATCTCTGATTCAAAACCAGTCTTTATTCTATAGGGCTCTTCCTCAGAGATCGTAACACCACTTCCACTATGTGAGTTTAACAGCGCTTCTTCACATCCATCTGCCCGACTTTCTGCACTAAGTGTATCATTGCCCAGTGTGATAGCAACACTCCCAAAGTCCACTTCTGCACTCATTACCATGGAATTACTACAGGTAAACCCTAAGGATGAAACTGCATCTGTTTCCTCTCTTTTCTTTTGTGAAACTTCTGGGTTTTCTTCAGCTCTATCTGTACCAGGAAGCAGATCTGCACTACCAGGAATGGGGTGGATGGCCAGAATTTGTTCTTCACAGCTACAGCTTTTACACAGAACTCTCTCTGGATCATCATGAGTTTTTCTGACAGTATGAGCAGACATCAAATCCTTGTTCACTACGTTATTCAATGTTTCAGTTACCATTTCAGGAGGAAGGTTATCATGCAATGTCTTGGACTGTAATCCTTTCTGCTCTACAGATACCATAATTAGGGCAGGCTTTAACTCTGGAAGAGTCATTAAATGTCTTCTCTGGTTCATATAATCTGATCTAGAAGTCATTTCAACACCAAAGACACTGCCTTCATCCTTTTCTTTCTGTGCAGAATGCTCATTTGTTCCCAGCCCAGAGTCACTCCTTAAGGCACCAGTCTTACAACTTGTATTTTGCTGCATGGACTCTTTGTGTTCTGCTCCAGTGTTAATACTACCTGGCTGCAGTGGTGTTTCCAGGACTTTCCAACCCAAGTCAAGGTTAGAAGAATCCTCTACCGATCGTTTCCCTACCACAATCTCCATACTTGACAGTTCAGATTCAAAGCCATTCTCCTTCAAACCTTTCCACTGTATTCTATCAGTGGAGATGTAGTTTACAGAACAATCACGATCTCTGCTTTCCACAACAGCAGGAAAACCTACGTGACAAGCTGCTAGGTTCTCAGTGTCATCAATGCGAGATTCAACATCAGTTACATTAGGGAATCTGTTTGCTTCCAGATCTTTTTCAGCTTTATACTGGTCACTTCTCATAAGTTCTTCAGCATTTATGATCACTGGCTCACAGCCCAGGGCAGATGAAGTCTCTCTTTGTTTTGGATTACACTCAGAAGCATAAATCTGTGTAGAAGACAAGCTATCAGTGCAGGTACCTACTGCTTCTGGGCTAAGGCCACACGTTTCTGATTTAGAGTGCAGGTAATAATCAATGCACCGGGGAGAGCCTTCTGGCTGAAAAAGCTGATGCTCATTTGAGTCTACGTCAGTATTAAGAAAAGCTCTTTTTATGCCATATCTGCCCTCTATTTTTGTTGCCTTTTCAGGGCTTACAGTTACCTTTCCTAAGTTTTTCCAAGTGTATTCAAAATCCAGCCCTTGAAGATGTATTCTGGAACATGACCATCTAAATTTGTCTGTCAGATGAACGCAGTTCTCCACATATTCTGTCTTGCTTTGAGCACTGATATTTTCAGGTACACTGTGCCATGTTTTACCTTCTGTAACCTCTGACCTTGTGAGCGGTGGCTGAGATGTTGGTTCAAAGCAACTCTGGTAAAAGTATGAGTCTGAGGTCAACATGATGTCTGTACTTCCATGTTTCACCCCTTTACCTGTAGTTCTCTCACTGTCAACTGAGTTCCTCCTGCTGCATCTGATACTGGACATAGAGTCTAATTCACACTTACAGTCAGATGTCTCAATGTAACTTTTACAATTAGGTCCATCTGTTTCAAAATGAAGGTTAGGCAAACTACAGCTAGATGCTGCATCTGACTGGAAGGAAAATTGCTGTACTTTAGGAAAAATCAAACAGCTTTCTGAGGTTGCTTTGAAACAAACAATGCTTAATACTGCAGGATGTCTTGTAACATCATCTTCTATAGGTACTGAGTTGGTACAGGAGTGCACTTTACTGCTTTCAAAATCTGCTTTACTTTGCAATACTGCTACAGACTTCCTACTTGACTGTGAAACAATACCCTCTTCACTGATTTGGTTCTCTGTGTTGGAAATATCACTGGTTAATGTTAGCTCTTCACCTTCTGACTTTACAGACTGTATGCAAAATTCAGTCTTGCTCGGTGCTGCTTTTATTTTGGAGGCCACTTCTAACCGCACCTGCTGGGTGAACTCTGGTTGCCTTGAGCTCTTCAGTTCATGAAGGGTTGTTTCTGCCTTCACTTTAGGAAGACTACAGTGCAGATTCTTTGTTTCAGTTAAAATGCAGTTTGAATCCAAGCGAGTTTCCTCAGTTACATCACTGGAAACAGATTCTGTGTCTGATGCACTTTCAAAAGGCTCAGTTTTCACATCGGACAAAGATCCACTCTGATGTGACAGGGTCTCAAAATAATCTTCATCTGTTTCTTGGCTGGATCCTCGTATCTCCAGCTCTATCGTGCTTGGGGTAGAAGAACTCAGATCATCTTCAAACTCTCCTTCACTGATGTAGTTTTCAACTGGGTCTGGGGCCTATGAATAAACAGAAAAGAATAATTTAGCAATGATTTCCCACAGCAGCAGGGTAGCATAATTATTGTTAGAAAAGGGACTTTGTAACACAATTAACTTAATACTCACTGATGTCTTTGGAAGTTATACTTGAGATTTTACTTATTGATAGGTCCTGAGGTCTTTCTGTTTCTTACTTTTTGTTTCTTAATGTTTCTTCATTTATTTTTTCCCCTCATTTTAATAGGCAATTACGCAGAGGCCAAAATTTGACTTTTGGCCATATCTTTCATAGCCCAATACCAAGACACACTTCATATTCAAATAAGTCAAAGGGAATTCACCCCTTGCCAGTAGATCTAAAAACTAATGAATAAATCTTCAAATGTGAGGTGGAGGCTTATGTGATAAAGTTGAGAAGTAACTGCTACTGGGCAAACTACAGAAATGTGACATAAATATATGCAGAACAGTTTGGCACTTGAATAACTGGATACTACCCATACCAAAGCCTGCACCAAAGGTGAAAGAAGTCTTTGATTTCATTTTCCAGAAGGCTTATACCGGGAGCACACTGATATGAGTCAGAGCACATCTAAACCGGAGCAGAGAGATCAAAACCACACTGTCAATACGAGGGAATGCCTTTGTTCTGGACAGCTCCCCTGGGAGAGTCTCAGTTTTCTTTCCTTCAACCATCAGAAGCCTGGATATATCCCAAGTTTAAAGTATAAAATCACAGCAAGCTTTCCCAAGGTAAAAATTGTACTGCCATCTGTCAGCTTTAGGTACAGCTATTGTCACAAGTTCTATGTATGCACCCAACAAAGATATTTAGCTGATTCCAGCCTCAGTCCATTAATATCTAGAATGAGAAGCTGTATAAACAGCAGCCTTTAACCCTAATGCTGGATGCCTTTTTAACCAGGTTTTGCTAACAGTCATCACAAGAATGATCAGCACATTTCAAAATGTGAAAACAGATAATCAAAAAAATGAAAAACTTTCCTTAAAATGTCCAACCCACAAGTGAATGGCAACAATCAAATCAGAACACAAGCTCCCTCAGCCTGAGTCACATGTCATCTTCACCAGGATGCTTTGTCACAAAGGAAGTGTGAATCCTCATACGGAAAGCCAAATTCCAAATCACACTAAAGGAAACACATCAAAGTTTCTGATTCTAGACTCCGAACAGAGGGTAACTTGGAAAAAGGAAGGCACTGGGGTTATTTCCAAAAGGGACTCTCATTAAGAAGACTGGCATTCTCTCTTGACAGAAGAAGGAAAATACAAAATTGAATAGAGGAAGGAGGGGAGGATGCAGGGCTTCAAGCAAAGTCAAAAAATCACTTTCACACCATTAAATCTGATCAAGTTGCACTATGATGGCAACAGAAGTCACGTAACCAGCAGAGCAAAGTATCCTTTACTGTGTGCAATCAGTGATACATGTAATTGAGGTCCTTTAATAACGTCAAATTCTTCCATCACCAGGACAGAAATGACCAGCATTAAAGCAGCACAGACCAGCATTTCACATAATGATGGAGCAGCATAAACTGTGAGCAGTTGGCTCACACAGCAGTGAGTACAGCAGCAGCTGTTCAGCAGTTACAGCACTGCCTCTTCAACAGTATTCTGAACACAGATTTGCAGATGGCAATAAACTAAGATAAAAACTGTTCAGGCAAGTAGGAACAAAGTAATGAAGATGCCCAACTGTCCCCAAGGATAATTATGAATTAAATCACAGGAAAAATTAGGGCAAAGATCCCTGACAGTCCAGCTACCATTCCAAACATAGCTATGTCAGGATATTCGGACTATGACCCCTCCCAAATACATTATTTTTTTTAATGGGTATTATACAAAAATATGCAATTAAGGCAGAAGCAGAGGCCCCACAAATGCCTCCATACCTTGTGGGAAATGAAGAAATGAATTCTAGGTATGAAAGGCAGCAATTAATGTCAACCAGCTATCCTGGACTGGGCCCAAGACTGAACATGTGCTTCCAGTGCTGCTGAGGGTCACAATCAGCCTGGTGAGGCCTACTCTACCAGATCTACACTGGGATGGAGTTCCCCTGTGGAGGGAGATGACATAGAAGCTTCAGTTCCTGCTATGTCTATCACAGCCCTCTGCCTTACAAACAAGGGAAGCCTAAAGATGACCTCTAGTAAGCCTGAAATTCATGAACTCACTCAACTTCCCACAGTGACCAGGGAAGAGGTCCTAACAGAGCAAACAACACACAGACAGGGCCATTTTTATCTTCTTCTATGGGTCCTTGGCTTCTCAGTGCCTGCAGCTCAGACCTTTGCTCTGACCACCTACCATGTGTAGTTTAATTTCCTCCCAACCTGTAGTGTACATATTGTTAGCATCTGTGGGGCTATTTCTCTTTGTGTTTTACTGTTTGGTTTGTTTGTTTGCTTTTTCCCTGTAAAAATTGAATCTAGGGAACTCAGAGCAGAGGAGGGAAAGTTTACAATGGGCAGGTCCTTTGACACAGCCCTGTCTTCCCAACACAAACACATGCTTGAGAACTGAGTAGATATGTGGCAGTGACCCTCAACTAGGCTACTGATTAGACAACAGTTCTTATGTCTCTAATTTCCATGAGATTACACTGAGAATTTCTAATGTCAAATTATGAAAAGCAGGGAAGAGTTCTTGAGAAAACCTCAGCACCCATGGACACACAGTTGCGTGCTCATGCACCTCTTCAATCTCAAAGCAGAGAAACAGTTGGAAGACAAGAGCCTGGAATAAATATGAAAGAAACTACTTCTGGAATAAGGCTTTTGCACTTCACAGACAATAGACAAATCAAAGCAAAGCTCCCCCTGCCTGTTTTTCTCATGCATCTCTTTCAGTGTCTGTGAAATGTGCCAAGAAAATAGGATGAAATAGAAGTTACTGATCTGCCTTGCTGTACTTGGATGCAGCCATATATAATCATGTCAACCTAATGTCACCAGCAAAATAAAACTTGTGACTTTGACATGTGAAGACCTCTATCTCCATAACATTAGGTATCTTCTATGCAAGTTGCCCTCTGACTAAGGACTGACATCTTATATGTGACATCTGCTGCCATAGGCCCAGGCACTCTATCTTGTGAAGATGTTTTATTTGGCAAGGAAGTCATGCAAATTTTTTCTCTAGAGAAGAATCTGTATTTGTATAATTTGCATAAAACCCAAAGGTATGTTCAGTCACAGGACAGAAACAGCATTTGAAATACCCAGCTTCTCCTTCTGCACCTTTGCTGTATCTCTGTTCCAAATGGGACAGCCTTGGAGCAAGGGAAAGAGAAGTCCAGCCTCAAAGTCCTAATAAGTCTTGCTCAACTGGGCTGGCAAAGGTGGCCTAAGGTAATGGTACTTCTAGAAACTTGGATGTTTGACAGGTTGGAAATGCCTGGGAAGATCTAAGACCACCAAGTCTTTCCAGAACAGTCAGAAATGGCTTTTCCTGAACTAAATGAAATTATATGCTTGGATTTAAGGCAAACACAGCACAAAAAGTGTTCCCTTCACAAAAGACTGTGTCACAGAGTTCAGAAGGGGTTCATGGCAATGATGGAGCACAGCTGCCATCCTGGGGAACCAGTCACACTACCTCAGTCACCGGAGCTGTAAAGAAAAAGCCCTTCAAACACATTCATGGAAAAGAAACAGACTCAGAATTAATGGTTTCAACTTGCCTACTCTCTCTCATACTTAAAAACATGCAAAGCATGTACAGAAATCCTTAAAGCAAACTGGATGGCAGACAGAGGTTGCATTATACCTGGTATAAAGGAAAAGTCACAGGCCTAGCTCAGGAGAACTGTGTGCGGCAAATGAATGCACATGTGAAGCTTTCTTCTTTGAAGAGAGCCCTCTTACATGGCCAGAGTGGTGTCTTTCAGGGTTCACATAACACAGAAGCACAGAGATTGCAAAAGACTTCTAAATTAATGGTGACACAACTACCCCTCAAAAAAGCTCCCATTGGGAAAGGGCTTCAGACAGGAGGCCATAGTGTAGGGTATAGAGCAGTAGCCCTAACCTACCCAGAATCCCTCTGCACTGATCTACTGGGGCTTGGAAAATGACCCAGCAGAGATTCAGGTTAGAAACTATATAGAAAACATCATTTAAGATAGCCACAGAATGTCCCCAAGGCCTCACATTATCTTCCTGATCAAATCCAGCTATCCAAGCCCTTTTCTTAATTGCTTTCATCATGAATAATGAAAAGAAGGGAATGAAAAAGGAAAAGGGCACACGAGCAAAACCTTCATTTTCTACCATCTCTTTGTAAAAGCAAAACTTGTTACACTTGATAAGTAAGAAGTAGATTTAAAGACATTAAGCTCAGACAGAACTTGGTTTCCCAGTCATCAGAAAAACACTTTTTCTGAATTGTCTGTCATTTCAGTGGATATTACAGGTGCTACAGATGCCTATAAAAGCAAAACAGTATGAGTAAGAGCCCATGCAGCACTGCCCCTGGATAAGAATTGCTGAGCAAGAGATGCTGTTGTCAGCAGTGGTTCTGAACCTTCAGACTCATTCTGCTCTATGCACAAGTGGCAGTTTGACAGGCAACAAAGAAAGACACTAGAAATGAAGCCCTCTGTGGCTAGTGAGGAAAGTGCTCTATGATCACTGAATGATGACATTCTACTTGCAAAACACATTCAGGTTTTGATGCAGGACAAAAACACTTAAGGAATTTTGTTTCCTTAATTATACAAGAGGAAACAAAATTCACAGATGGATGAGAAAAGCAGAACTTTCCCAGGAAGTTCTTGCTTCAGTCAGTGCAGATATGTACAGGCATCCAAAAAAGTAACATTGGCACTAAGTCCTTTAAGAGTTTGATGACACAGTTTCATTAATCATCTACACACAGCAGCACCACTATTTGCAGAGCACTCCATCCTTAAGCCCTAATGCTTTTATATGTAGAACCATTCATATATAAAGTCACTAAAAGAACCTGTCTCCCTTTTACAAAAGGGATGGTTGAGCTTTTCATTGTTCCCAAGCAGTGCAATTAGTTTTTGCTGAGAAAGATCACAAAGCCAGTTCTGTTGATTTATGAGAACTTGCACTACACTAACAGCTACTGGCATGAGAAACAGCATGCAGACATCTTATGCATAAGTGTGTTGCCCTGATTGTATGTAGTGCCTTCACTAGAAAGCCTAGGAATGGTTAAGCAATTCCAAAATCAGCAAGACATAAGCAATTGCAGAAGGCTCTGGTAGCTACCATCACTTAAGGTGGCAGTGCCAGATGAAGGCAAGAGGAACAAAGGGCTGGAACCAGTGGAAAAACAATGCACAGAATGAGTGAAATATCTAAAATCATAAGAGCATCATAACTGCCAAAACCTCAGTGTGTTTCCCCCTCCTGCCAGCTTGAGTGACCATGTTCTGTTTCTGTTCAGTGAGTGCTTCGACATTATGCTCACTAACCTGGCCACAGTGGTAAATCTGGGCCTTCACCATGATGCTGTCTCATGACACATGGTACAGGACTATATCAGCAGAAAAATGCCACAAGCAGGGGGCCTGCTGCACTCCACATTGCTTCTCTGATTCCTTTCAACAAGCCAATTCAAATATGAAAACACTTTTATAGCCCAGAGTCAAAGCTATTATCTCCCTCCTTTGACATGAATGCTCCTACTACCACATAACAGCTTAGCAGACATGCTGGCCGAGATAAAACCCGTTGGTCAAGGTATAGTAGTTTCTAGTAACAATGCATCATCTGGGTGCCATCTAGAGGCTGCTATGGGGTACCTGGTCAGACCTAGCTTGCACAAAGAAATACACATACTCTCTTTAATAAATGCAAACTGCATTCTAGTGTCTTGCTGTGGATGCAGTCAAGAGCCACACCAGTAAACTCCTCAGTACTGCTTTAGCTCCAGCCAAATAAGACTGCCCAGCATATGAAGAGGTGAGGCAATGAAGAAGCATGAAGATTTATTGTGTTAAGTAGAAGAAAAATACGCAAGCTGTCATTTCTACAGTATGACTGCACAAACCTGAAAAGTTCACGGCTCCCTGTATCTTGTATTTGTGGTTTATTTCTTCCATTTTACAAACTGCAGTTTGCACAAGGAACAGATTTGTTTTCAGTCCAGCAATATCAGACACAACTATTACAAAAATATTTGCATATTTATTCTCACAAGTGCATTAAAGACTGACGGCTTCTTTGTACCAAAAGAATTCCTACATTTTAGCCAAGTTACTAACTAGGTAGGTTCATTCTTGAAATGTAAAGTTTAAACTATATAAATAATTAATACTGTTACTGTTGTGAAACATAAAAAGTTTTGGGTTTTTGTCAACACAACAATATAATATGCCAAATAAAATCTGGAATGTGAACAGCTCAAATTCAGACTCCAGCAATCTCCTTGCATCTGCATTCCTTGCATTGCAATGCTCCCTCTGCTGGCAAATTTAAAAGAGAATATATTGTTTCCTTGGACTTCTGCCTTCAACACACAACAGCTTACACTGACAGATTTCTGATTAACTTTTAATGAAAACAGGGATACATTTTGCTTGCCCTGTAATGCCAAGTCAATAGCTTTCCTCCCTCTCTCCCTCCCATTCTCCCTCTATCTTTTTTAACACAGAAAAGCTCAGTACTGCCCCAGAAGAAAAAAAACCCAAAGTTACCAAAGTTACTGTGTTCATGTAGAAAACAGAGTGTAAAGATACGAGCAGGAAACATCACTGCTTCTGTGAAACTGGGGACTAAGCTCTCACCTTAGTCATGGAGGCAACTGTACATCTGCCTCTGTCTGAGTTTTACCATTAATCTCTCTCCAAGGCAGACATGCTTACATGAGGTTGAGCACACTTTGGCACGGATGTATTTACCTTTCTGCAACTCAATTTTTTCCTTTAAAAGCCATTCTGTTTTCTTGAGTGCCACTGAGAAATTATAGAAAGAAGGCTGAATCGGAGGAGTAGAAAGACAACAAAAACTTTAAAGAAGTTCTCTGAAGAAGAAAGTTATTGAAAAAAAGACTCCGTTAAAGACAAACAGCGGTCCAAGAAATCCTAAGTGTATGTATGCACGCACAGCCACAAGATATCTACTGATGTTACCTCAGTGATCAGCACTTCAGTGTTCAAGTATGGGTCTGAAGAGAAGCTGGAAATGCAAAGTCATTAGATATATGGCTTGTTTGTCTTACAATCTAATCATTCAGCCCATTTTTAGAGCCATAAGCTTTCTTTGTTTAATCAAGAAAATCAGCCTACAGTTATAATTCAGACTGTTGATTAAAAGAGCATTTTGAAGGAAAGGATGAAGCCTGGGAGACACAAGACAGTGACTGATACAGAATCCTGCTTTTCTTGACCCCCTCCTACCATTGCTGGAAGCATCATCACATATTGCCCAATACACTCAGCCACTGCATCTTCCTCTCGATTATGTTGTCTGCTTTTGAACTAATGTTTCTGCGGTCACAGTACTCCTTTTTATCAGCTTTTTTGCAATATTTTTGCACCAAACACCCTTCCTCTGGCACATCATAATGCTGAGTTCCCAGATGCTACAAAACCTGTGACCCAATTGTGCTAAGTGCTGGATAAACATGGTGAGAGTATCTGCCCATTGTGTTTGTAGTCTAATTATGTATGATAAAGTGTTGCAGGCGACGGCGCAGGGAATCAAGCAACGACTCAATATGAGTGATAAGCAAGTTCCACTTTATTGCCAGTCAGTGCAGCTTATATACCTTATTCCACTAATTT
>WYDI02023228.1:0-65481 GCA_009867235.2 Psittacus erithacus
TCGTGGCCTCCTCTGGACTTGTTCCAACAGTTCCATGTCCTTTTTATGTTGAGGACACCAGAACTGCACACAGTACTGCAAGTGAGGTCTCAGGAGAGCAGAGTAGAGGGGCAGGATCACCTCCTTCGACCTGCTGGTCACGCTCCTTTGGATGCAGCCCAGGATACGGTTGGTTTCTGGGATGCGAGTGCACACTGAAGCTGACTCATGTTCATTTTCTCATTGATTAACACCCCCAAGTGCTTCTCCACAGGGCTGCTCTGAATCTCTTCTCTGCCCAACCTGTAGCTGTGCCTGGGATTGCTCTGACTCAAGTGTAGGACCTTGCACTTGGCATGGTTAAACTTCATCAGGTTGACATCAGCCCACCTCACAAGCCTATCAAAGCGAAGAGATCATGGAGCATGTTCTCAGCTCATGCAAATTACCAAAACTCCCTTTATTCAGGCTTTTTAGTGGATGAACTACAGTGATTTACAGAAACAAATGCCTAATGGTCTAAGTCTTAAAAGTCTTTTCCAACCTAGCTGATTCTATGTTTAGGCAAACACTGTATAGCTGAAGGGGGCAGGAAATGATCTGTTACATCCTTGATAGGAACTAAAGATTGTTTTCAACCTAAAAGCAGACATCACCTCAGTTAAGCTAAATGGTCCATCTATGGGCTAAATGGATCCACCAAGTCCTTCCACTCTTCAGGAACCTGTTTCAATAACTTTCCAGCATCCAAGCATGCAATGAGGAAGGAGACTGCATGAAACATGTTTCCCAACTTACCTTGCCCTACAGAAGCAGTGAAAGACTAATGGGAGAAGATTCCCTTTTGCTTCTTTAAATAACTGGATAAGCAGAGAGGAAGAGACATGATGTTTGGCAAAGATGTATCTCTTAAAATATTGCATTTAAATGCTTAACAACTGCCAGGTGAAAAAAATCATGTAGCCGCTTCACACAACTGAGGAAAGAGAAATAAACAGTCACGCTGCCTTGCTCTGCCTCTGCATCACATGTGAGGATGTCTAGCTATTCAGACAAAGCCTAGACAATGAATGGAAACAGCTACAGTAGCTGTTCTGGAAGGGACTGGCCTACCTTGCTTTTGGTGAGGCATGAAAAGCTCCTTAACCATGGAAACATGGTACTACAAATAAGGAAATAATCTTTCATAATAAGGAACGTTTCTTCCTAGCTCCTTTGCTAAAGGTTATATGCAGAACCATGAAGTTTCATATCCACTCCACAATTCACATCAGCTGGGAATTCAACTCCATTTCTAATACTGACTGACAAATGTATGCCACATCCCTATGGTTAAACAAGCTCTGTGTGATCCCTGATGCCTGCAAACTTTGTCTTGGCCATGAAAAGTGTGACGGCCTTTCTTTTCCCACAGAACACTGAACTTGGTATCACAGATGCTCTATCAGCCCAGGGAGGAGAGAAAGGAAAGGAGAAAGGACCCACTCATATTTGGTTTTGAATTTCTGGGAAAACCAGATTTGAAACACTCAATTTTAGGACCAACAAGTAATTCAGCTTATACTTTCTTTTTGCATAGTCTCAAGTGACTCCTGAACCGCTCCAGTTATGTGATTTCATTGGAGTCTCTGTTAGATACAGACTGAGGTAAAGAGTCATGTACCATCAATAGGCCAAAACCAAAGCCTTGAATCAAATAAATCAACTGTTTTTAAAGGCAAGGACAGGTTTGCTTACCCAAGTTCAGACAGAAATATAAGCTCTTCGCATTCCAGGACAGCCTCTGAGTATTTTCCATTTTCATTTACATACCTTATAAAAACAGCCAACCTTTCATGATGTATACTCATAGAAGTTAGTCCCTGAGGACAGATGCAATTTTTGTTTACATGGAAAACCTATCATAGGCATTAGGGGATATATGAGCATTACTTTTAGCTGTTTGAATTGTGTCCAAAGAGAAAAATTAACTTTGTAATTAAAAAACCCAAATCCTGCCCGAGGCAAGGCGAGGAAAACAAACAACAGTGGAGTAGATGCTCTGTGCTGAGGAAAGAAGCTCAGTGTTTAGTGTTGCATCTGGCAGAGCCATGATAAGCACAAAACGTGCTTTCCTTTGCCTATAGAAAATGGCAAAGGAAAAAAAACAGTCCAGGGAAAGCAGTAAAACACAGAGAGAACAAAATGTGCCCTTAAAGTCAGTATAGTTTAAGTGCACCAGGAGTCCCTTCAAACATTCAAGCTTCACTGAAGAGCCACAGAAACAAACTCACTCGGGAGCCCAATTCAGTATTGGGCTATTGTTTCTCCAGCTAGTTCCATCACCAGCATAACAGGATGGGGCTTTCCACCCTGCACAGTATCAACCACTCACAGTACTTACTCATGACTAACATCGAAGATAGTAACAATTTCTGGTAGATGGTGTCAGTTAAGAAGCAATGAGTATTGCTGCTCCATTGGAGCAGGTGCTGTGTAACATAGGATGTGATCTAAGAGATACAAAACAAAGAACACACTGGATATACAACACAAGCAAATGTCCTGCCCTGCACTTCTGGAATCATTTTAATATAAATAAAAACAAGTTGAAGGAGTTCTTTATATCAGCAAGATGTTCCAAATGCATGGTAGCTTCTGGCATCAACCTGTAACTTGTGATGCAAACAAATGCAAAAGGTTTTTCCTTCCCATTAGGTAATCTATTCAGTATCACAGAATCACAGAATGGTTTGTGTTGAAAAAGACCTTAAGATCATCCAGTTCCAACCCCCTGCCATGGGCAGGGACACCTCACACTAGACCATGTTGCCCAAGGCTCTCTTCAACCTGGCCTTGAACATTGCCAGGGATGGAGCATTCATCACTTCTCTGGGCACCTTGTTCCAGTGCCTCACCACCCCCACAGTAAAGAACTGCTTCCTTATATCTAACCTGAACTGCCCCTGTATAAGTTTAAACCCATTGCCCCTTGTCCTATTGCTACAGTCCCTGATGAACAGTTCCTCTCCAGAACAGTCTCGATATGTCACTCACCATATTCTTGACTTCATTACAGATCATAAAATATGTCTCCTTGGAAGACAGGACTGCACCAGCCAAAACACTTTCTTAAGCCAACACGACAGTACAAGCTCTTGAAATCTGGGAAGCAGTTCCAGCAGTATCTGCTGCTGTACAGAAATGTTAGCTTTCTGCACTGCTTTATATGGAGCTCCATGCCAGACCCTCTGTAACTCTAAATCCAGAATAAAATACTTTATGTTCCTTGTGTATCTATTGGCAATAATACTTACACAATTTTAATGAATTTGCTGGTAAATCAATAGCTTTGTTTCTGTTCTGAATTACAAGTATTACTGCATGTCAAATAAATCATTGTAATGAAGTTTGATGAGCAAAGGGTTTGATGGTGGTGTTCCCTAATTATAAACATCAGCAGTAAGACTTTTTCAAATCATGAAGGGAAAAGTGCTTTGATGATGGCAAGTAAATTCCCTGATTAAAATTACTTTCCACATTTCAGGCAATGGAAGTCTTCAAATCTGGCCCTGACCTTTGCTCTTCAAAATACATCTCTTCATTAGTAAATTGCATTATGTTTAATCATCAAATAATAAGAAGACACTGAACATCACAAAAGCCACAGTACCTCGTTGATTTATGCATGCAAATATCAGGGATGCAGTTGCTCAAACTATTTTGAAGGTATCCAACTTCTAAGAAAAGAAAGAGCCGTATCAGCCTGATGGAAGTATTTGTTGCCTTCATATGGAAAGAATCAAAGGACTGAAGAAATAAAGTATCAGCTGGAACAGACACCACATTATCGAGACTATAAAACATGATTTATTTTCAAGTTTCTCCTTGACACAAGCATTATAAATTTAAAACTCCAGCTAACATTGGATCAGGTGCAAGCCTCAACAGAAGTAAAGATCACATTCACCACTTTCATGCATTTAATCAGGTTCCTCCCATCCGCATAGCAAATGAAACCCTGAATCTTTCATACATGAAGACAACAACTGACCCAACTAAACAGCTCTTGCTGTGAACTGTAAGTAATTTAGGTGTCCCCATCAAAGAACAATAGCAAACAAACCTGGACAGTAACATCATAACAGATGTGCAAATGGACTGCTTGGAAATAAACAGGGTTTAGGTCATTATCCAACAGAATTGGCTATTATCCAGGCTTAGCTCATGATCCAACAGAATTACCCAGGGCTTTTACAGGAGAAATAATTTAATTTTTGTCACTTTGTTACACCCTGATACTTCTATTTTCTCAGTTATTATGTTTATTTTCTTGGTTCCAACAATAAACTCCAAATACACAGCAAAGCCATTTTCCCAAACTCACCATAACATGAAACATTCCCGCTGCTCCTCCCTCTCTATATTTGCCCATGCCTCCAGCCTTGCAGAGTGTAATTGTGAGGACTTTGGAAATGGCACAGAAAGGAGCTGTTATTTCCAACCTTTCTTCAAGACTGATCACCAGATATTAAGGCTCTAACAAACTGTACATGCTGGAGAAGCATTAGCAAAACCAGCACCTATGCAGGCTCAAAGAATGAGGAGCAGCAGAAACCTAATCCAGAGACCTGCATTCAGGAATGTCTTATACTTCACCCTTCTGATCCAGGAAAGGAAATACAGGAACTCAGCCCTTCTCTGACTTTGTGCCTTTCTTACAGGTCCCTCTGGGATTTGGGCAAGGACTGTTCATTGTGCAGGTGTTGTTCATTCTATACAGCAGATGAAACCCAACCATAGCAAAACCAGAAGACATTTTCTAGCATAAAAGTCAGAACATATCAGCACAGAAGTCTGAGACATTCTCCTCACAGATGAAACATTGGTGACAAACAACCTCACTTCAGGGTGCAGAATATACACCGAACTTGCAGTACTCAAGACAATAAAGGACATGATGTATGATGGGTATGTGGCATAAATTCCCTATCACTGACAGCAGATATGATTTAAATAACCAAACAGAAAATAGCACTCAAATAGGACCAGATAGGTGGGGAAAGACAGATGTTCAGGAATCAGCTGAGATGCTGATCCCTCAATGCTCATCCCCGAGATGCTTAAATAATTAGGGAAGAGTTATTGCTGGAGACAAGACTGGCCCTGTGGCTGGATGGAAAGGCATGGCAGGCAGCTCATTCCAAGTGGTGAGGGTAGCAGATTAGAAGGGATAAACAGAAAGGAGTCTGGTGCTTTTGCTGCCAGAAAACATTGGAAATATACTTTTAAATATCTTAAACTTGGCCCTTTTTTTCTCCAATCAGTAATACCAGCACAATGAGAGACAAACTAAACCAGCTGCCTATACTGCCACGTCCAAGGCATTCTGCAGAGATCACGTCAGAGAGTCAGTGTGCCAAATCCAGAGGTGAGTACAAGCAAGTCTGCAGGAAACCCATGGTGGTGTGAATTATGTCACCTCCAAGAGCCATCGGCCTGTTTGTCATCTCCATTCAGACTCCCTCCAGCCTGGTGTGTGCTTATCTGTGGCAACTTCACACATCCTCGTACTCCTCGTGCCCCACCTCTGAATTTGGCTCTCTGCATATATAGGCATGTGAAGGATGTTCCGGGGAGTCCAGACCCTGGGATCTGACAAGAAGGTGAATATAAAGCACATAATGAATCCTAGAGGGGGGCAAGAGTGGAATTCTGTGAGCAACTGTAATGTAAAAGACAGTACAAAATAAAGAAGGGAAGGGACTACTTCAATTTACAGCATAGTATGACTTGTGTGTACAAATTACAATAACATATTGTAAACCATCCTAAAAGCATCTACATTAAAGGGAGGTACTTGTGACATGTCACCTCTGGGTTAGTCCCAACTTCTACCAAATAACAGGGAAATTCTAAAGGTTTCCCAAGGTGGTCCCCAAGGATATTTTAGTATCTAACCCAGTAGCTGCTGCCTAGTGCAGTTTCCCAGGGAGCAGGCTAGTGACCAGTCTCAACATGTACCAGACCCAAACCTTTCCATTCACCATCAATTAATCATCAATTGTGCAATTCTAACTGAGACTCATCACAAGCTCTTATGTTCTGCTTCCCACATCCAGAATCATTTTAAGTAGCTCCCAAAAGTTAGCCAAAGTGAGCTAACGTTTTCCTTTGAAACTGAGGCTTTAGAAAGGTTGGTAAAGTTCTACACAGTATAGAAGTGTGGTGTGCTTGCTACTTAACAATCCAGTTCTGTGCTGGATCTGTCACCACTACAGTAAAATGTTTAAGTGTATAGTGTGCTTATAATAAATACTTTGCACAAAATTATTCATTCCACAGATGGGCAAAAGGGACTTTAATGCTTACTTTGTTTGCAGAATGCTATATAAACCCTGCTAGTTACAGGCAAGAATATGGAAGTCGTTTTGTTCTATTAAATAAAGGAAACAAGGTTCTCATTTTAAAATTAATTCAATGAAAACTATTAAGTAGCTGGCTGTGAATGCTTTGGGAATTTATATACACACACACGCATATACATTTTTACCTGATACTAATTTCCCTCCCCCCTTACCTCTTAAACAAACACACTGTTAACCACATCGTTTCCGAAGAGCTCTGCATAGGAAAAGCTTGCAAGTCAAAACGGCACAGTAACATTCACAGCCCAAATGCTGCAGCTCGACACTGTATCTTCCAGCAGGCACAAACGGAGAACAAGCCAGAGGGTTTTCTCCCAGCAGATGCAATTTGATCTCTCCCGTAGTCATGCTGGTTTAATACTAATTGCTGAGGAGGAACAGCCACAGCCCTTTCGTCTCTTGGCAATATCAGCATCACTCGGGGAATTAGTCCAGAGTAGACTTTCGGCCAAAGTATGAGATCTGAGAGCTTGCCTGTGCTGGGTGTTTGCCTTGATTTTGGCTCCCCTTCACTGGTATCAGGGCAACTGAGCTTTTGTCCTGAGCTGAGAAAGACATAAAAGCCTCGTGCTTTCTGCAGCCTGTTGCAATCTTCCGATACAAACCTAAGCATTTTAACCACTTTTTCTGGGACGTGTGCAAGAGCAAAGGCACTGTCTACGGAGTTGTACCTTTCTCTTTCTTCTTTTTCTTTTTATCCTCAACTGCTTCTTTGGTTTTAATACTTAACACCAAGCAGGATGTGTGATAACACTCTTCCTGGACATCCCCATAGTGACTGTGTGAGGCCAAAAATGTTGGGTTGTGTATCCAACTCAGATGGAGGTTGAGGGTTTGGGGAGCAGACAGCTTCAGTTGAAACAAAACTAATTGTTTATCCAGAACCACAGAACAAAGCAACAGTCAAAAAAAAGAGAGAAGAAATTAATGTGCATAATTAGGAAACGTCAGTCATGCTTTTAAACACTTTCATGGAACTTGTATGTATCTGCGCCTCTGAGCTTCCAGAAACTTATTTCTTAATCTGTCACAGCACAAGTCACACATCATAAAAGGCAGTAATAATACGACCAAAGTCAGAAATTCGGGCACCACTCAGAAAGACCCTACTGGGGAGCTCTGCACTCTCTTGAAGGGCGCTTCCCATGTCTCCTCTCAGGGCTGCACACAAACTTCAGAGACAAATTCTGACTTAAATTAAGATGGTTGTATCAGGATGAAATGTGCATGTCTTTGAAAACTATAAGGATAATATATCAAATCTTTTAGCTGGCATGCTTTTTTCTGCAGCTTCACTGCTGATTTACACTATGTAATGATCTGTTTATTCTCTGGATTGTCTGTAGTCCACAATGGTTTAAATTACTCATCTGCTTGCACTTAAGCATTTGGCCTCTATAAAAGACATGATAGGTAAGTGCAATGCAAATGTACTTTCCAATAATCAGTGCCACCCAGGTCAAGATTTCAGCTGGATAAACACAGTTCAAGCACACACATTTATGCCATCTTTAGCAGAACCCTTTGGAGAGGATCTGTGGAAATCTCCAATAGGAATGGTAGATTTCATTCTTGTTTTTATCTACAGGAGGTTATATTATTGCAATCTCCAGTGACATATTTTGAAGCTCAGTCTGCTAAGCCACATTAATATCTTTAATGAGAAGCAGCAACCTCTCCACATAGTTAAAAGAAGCAGCGTATACATCAGATCGGCTTGAACTAACGCAGCATTTGGATAATAGTGTAAACTGTATTCAGCTTGTCTGATCTCATCAGATAGCTCACAGGTATTTCATAGGCACATCAACATCTGCAGTTAATAAGGTTTACAGTGGAAGATTAAAACAAAGCTCCAGGTTATTTTGCTCTGTGTTGCTCAGGCACCTTGCCCTTAACACCAGAAACTCCTTCCCAGAGAATCCACGTCATATATACATAAGCACACTCAGACAGAGTACTTCAGCAGAAATGATCTATATTCTCACTGAAATATAGCTCAGAATCCAAATGAAATTGAATTGAAATGAAAATGAAACTTCCCAGCAACAATGATATACTTAACACAGTCAGAACAAAACCCAAGCACCTGGAAGCTGGACTGGATCATCAAGGCCAGGAGGAATCTTTCACCATCCATAGGGTAAGCATACCATTCTTGTCAAAGCTAAAATCAGACATAATTTTAATGTGATGCTCTTTTTTCTGGAATAACCACATGTATTGCAGGTCAGAGTTAAACTTATGCAGAATAATCCAATGTAACATACTTCTTACTGTGGCAAGCCTGAAAGAAGCCCAGCACCACACAAGATATAGCAGTAGTTTAACTTCACAAAACAAAACGGCAGCAAGAAGCAAATAAAGGAGAAAGAACAAGAGAATGATTGTTAGGATCATTAAACTACTCAGAGAAAGAAAAAGAAAATGCAAGCATGTTTTCTTAAGAAATAACAATTGGCTTTGTCAGCTAATTCCCTATTGGCTTTATTGGTCTCCAGTAGAGACTTAGATGAAGAGCATCGTGCAGATGAACTCAGTGAGGGCCTGGCAAGTGTTTGGGAAATCCAGCAGAAGGAAGGGAGGTAGTTGTTTGAGAGATGGCTAAGTAACCTAATGTGTGAGGGCACAACAAATGGAACAAGGGGATAATAGGATTAGTGATGGAGACAAATTATCAGGACCGAAGCAAATTATCAACTTTCCTAAAGACAAATCGAGATGTATTGTACCTAAAGCAGAGGAACACTGGAAGCAAACAGCAGGATTCATTCAGGACATGATGTGATCTAATCACTGGGAGGAAATGCTGAAGATTTATTGCATCCATCATTTATCCACCAAAAAATAATCACTAAAAACCAAAGGGCTCCAGCACTTCCTGACTACAACAGAACCCAGATTTGCCAAAATATAATCAGAGACAAAATGTGGAGAGAGTGGACTGCATAAGTGAATAGGAGACAGGCTTGTCAGATGTGAAAACACTTTATTAGTAGAAGGTCAAATGAGAAAATGAAGGTAGGTGTCACCACAACTATCACGCGCTAGAGTTGTGCAAGACTGACATAAGAAAATAAAAGTACTGCTTTAGTGTGTATGCTTTGGAAATATCAAGGGGAAAAAAAATATGGAAATCTTCAATGCCATTTTTAGAGCTGCTTTTCAGGGAGGAGCTGCCCTTTAAGTTTGAGTGACTAATGGCAACGAATGTAATCTGGTTTTTATTTGCAGTGCCAGGCTCATTTGGCTTGTGTAAAATGCAACTCTTTGTTTGGTAAACAAGCAAATTAAAGTGGTGATCCAGAGAATCTTGGAAACTTTACTTAAATAAAGGAGCCTCTCTCACAGAGTCATGGCTTAAAACCCATTGGAAGGTGTATTTCCAGATGTTTATCATGGGGTTTGCCGTCAGGATCAAATAGGTAATCTTTACTAATATAGTCATGCCATATTGAAAACAGAAGTAGTGAATAAACATCTATGTATTGAAAAAGCAACAGTGGGCTCAGCTTCTTGGTCAAGCCAGAACTGTGCTGCCTAATGTATTATAAATGAGTTAAAATAAAGTTACATCATTGGAAGACAAATATCTATACCAATGTTATGACGGGAAGACTAACATGAAAAAAAATAAAGAAACAGAGTAAAAGGAAAGAAAAATATGCACAGTAAGAAGTGGATAACCCCTCCAAAATCTAAGGTTTTTAATATTTCAGGATAGATGAGTGAAGACATATGCTGAACCTTGGGGAAATATTCCACACGAGTGGTTCCTCCCAGGCAATGAATAGGTCCATGTCAGCCAGGGCAACACACCGGCATCACAAAAAGGACAAGGCAAAACTGCACATCATCAACCTGCTTCAGCTGAATTATGCCCATGTATTCACACTGTCAGCCTGTCCGTTGTAGAAGTGCAAATATTCCCCAGGATCCATTTGAATCAGTAAGCTTCCCATGTAACACCGTTCCTTGTTGATAAAGCTTTTTGTCCTAAAAGCACCTAGAGATCTAAATGCAAGTGCAGCTGTTCATGACAGTTAGAGCACATTGCTTTGTTCCCATCAGATCTCAGCATACCCGTGCAGAGCAGAAGTTGCAGTAAAAAAGCCTAGTAGTTTCCAGTGTGTCCGCAGCTGTTGCAAGGAGTCTCCTCACAAGCACTGTATCAAGACAATGGAAAATGAAATACTGAAAATTGCACACTGATTCTTATGCTGCAGTTCTTCTAAAAGATAAACTATGCAAAATGTTACCCTCTAGGTCTCTGGGCAGAGCTGTTGTTTAACATCTTGGACTGGATTGCTTTCAGGTACTCACAGAATTTGGAAGATGCTACAGAAACCAAAAGCTAAACAATACTGAGACACTTTAAAGACATCACTGGCCAAAACGCTTGTTTTCCCCCTTTCCGCAGAACGGAAGAGAGCAGAACCAGGGTTCCCTCTGCTGCATTATCAATACAACACTGTTGAGCTCAGGCATTTAAAGGTATTTAAATGCACAGTGTGTGTTTAAAGGAACTGGGGAAGATCTAACGCTGGCTCAATGACATACAAGATGAAATAGCCCATTTTTAAAGACCAAGGTTAGTTTGAGAAGCTGGCAGTCAGAAAACACATCTTTCTATTTACAACTGGAATAAACTGTGAAGCAAGCAGAGACATGATAAATCTAGAAGCTCTTGCCATGATTCTCACAGGCCTACTTTTCACAGCAAGGCTGGAACTGACTCTGATTTATGTGCAAATATCACCAAATCTGACAAATTGAAATATGAAAAATGAGACAAAGTAAAGCAGGTTCCTTCTGAGTTGAGACACTTCTTCCATCTCTAGCAAGGAACAGCAGAGTACACATGTAAAGCCATTTTATCTATTATTTCTCGTTTTGAGGTTAAGCTCAAAACAGCAACACTCCAAATTGTTTCGATTTTGTTGGTTTAAACTTGATCCTCCACATTTGGATGGGTTTTTAATTTGATTATACACACTCTTCTCAGAAAGGAATGCAAACGGCTCTCTCCAGCTTCCAATTAGGATGATGAGATTACCTGCAATTTCCTAACACTGCAGTGATGCCTTAAAGTGAGGCTGGAGCAGTCCCTTCACCCCAACAGCCCTGAGGTACTGTGATTTCTAAGAATCTGTATATGCTAATGTTCAGTGTTTGGATGCAAAATCAGCAGCCAAAACACAAATTAGATTTGGTGGCAAATCGACTCCTGATCTGTTTGAGACTGTGCAATGAGATCCCCCAGGAATTCACTGTAATATTTTGGCTGCTCAGCATGTTGCCTACATACGTGGTCAAAAGCAGACAGTAAGACCAACATCCTACTAATGAGGGAACTATAAGTACCAGGATAGCTGAAGAAAAACTCTGCCACAAGCTCATGCACTCATCATTCTTTCTCCTTTTCAGACAAATCATCAGCTGTTAGGGGGAGGGGGGAATTTATACCTTTTTCATCTCCTGGATCTTCCCTAACCCAGCACATTGCCAACACCATGTTAACGGTTTTTGAATATGCCCCTGAAGAACAAAGATACTGCTTTTGCCAGATCCCAGTATTTACAAGCAAGCCCAAATCTGTGAGAAAATTCAATTGAATGCAGATGGCAGGAAATTCCTCTAAAATGACAGTGGCCAAATTCAAACCACAAGACATGAAAATAACCCAACGTACTAGACATGAAGAACATATCTTATAGATTTTTCCTCATGCAATTCGCAATCTGTGATTGATTACTGGGAAGACAGACTGCAGATTTATTGGACTTCTGTAGAACAAGTATTCCATTTGCAACAATTAAATCTTATGTGGTTGAAATCTAGGTTGGAGGAACCAGTGGATGGCTCTGACACTGAGGAATGCATTTCTAGGTTATCTGCAAGACTGTAGCTTGTTTAGTTTTGCACTGTGCACTGATTTGTTCATTGGAATTAACAGGGCTGGCACAAAATTGTCATTGTATCAGAAATATGAACATGAGGAATATTATTTGTACTGCTAACATTTCATGTTTTCAATGACAGAAAATGTCAGCCTTTTTGTGATTTAACAGCTAACTTCATCCCTTCAGAATAAAAGGTGCTACATATGTAGTAATGTGCAGATGGAGCCTGGGCAAACTACTGTGATGCTTTCAACTCAGATAAGGAGAAAGCTGAAGCAGTCTCCATGCCAAAGGGACTGACTACATGTTGGTGGATGGACTAAGCTAAATCTCACTTCACTAAAACATAAGGAATTTATACTTTGCTGTGTGTCTGCTGTAGAACTCAAGTGGTGATCCAAGGACAGAAAGGCAGTCTGATACCAGACAAATCCCAACAAACTGCATCACAGGAAATTTAATAGCCATCTTCTTTCCTTTGGCTCTGCCTCAAATCCAGGTGACCAGGGAATTCTGAAGGGCAGCATTCAGCACAATTACATTTCTGCTATCACTTCTGGTTTGGTTTTGTTCTAGCAAATTCTCAGGATTAATGCGCTTCGTGTCAATACCCATGTGAACTATGTGCCCTTGCATTCTGGGTATTCTGGTTAACCAAGAGACAGAAATGTTATCAAGCAGTTAGAAAATATAGGAAGACCTTGTTGAAGAGAGGGTATGTAGAGTAGATCCTGTACACTAAAATATGCTTGCACAGGATATATGTGAATTTCTGAATAACTTCTAGTTCAGAAACACACACAAAGGGCTAAACTGGCCAACACAATCATTCACCTGAAATGATCCATCCAGCCCTATTAGGCTTTCCTGAGCCCACAGAGTCCAAAACAATTTTCCTGGTATTCTCTTAAATGAACAGCTTCTCTCTCTTCCTTCTCTATTCCCATGCCTAACCCCCCTTCCTTTCAGTCAGTCTCCTGGCACCTCTCAGTTCAGAGTACTGAGGCAGACAAACTCCAAGTTTGATCTGAACGTGGCAGCTTATGGGGGAACAGGAGTATAATGAGAAACAAATAGTAAATGACTCCCTCTCTCACAGACTGTAGCAAGGCACCTGGGTACCGCCCCACTACATCCCCTCTCCTGCCTCTCAGGAATACCCTGCCTGAGATCCTAGAGTCACCAGTGCAGGCCTGCAGCTCCTTTTCGCAGGCAGCAGCAGGCTGTGGAGCTCAGGTGTATTGGCCCCATTAGGTACCATTCCTCTCACTACCCTTTGTACAGTCTTTTTTCTCACCACTCAGAGGAATACAGCTCCTTTCCCTCAATTCCTAACGCATGCCTCCTGCTAAGACAAGATAGGGCAGCAGAGACTTCATGCTGGCCCTCGTGGCACGCTATGTCTGCTTTCTGGCTGCAGTGTGCGTTGTGCACACAGCAACAGACAGAAACTTGGCAGTCCCTTTGCTCACTGCGCTGACCCACAAAGCACTCCCCAGCCTCTTCCCCTGTGTATCCATTAGCTTTCATGGGAATTTTACATGCGCATGGAAGGGAAAACAGAAACCCTTGCTGAAGCTTGCAAAGAATAGTCGCCTAAGAGCATGCAGAAGATACAAACAGTCTATTTTCAAATGAAATACCATCTTTTCTCAGTTACTGGGAAACAGGTAGCAAAAGCAGCAGTTTGGACCCTGATCAGGAACTGGCAGCCTCCCCTCCAGGCAGAAAGAGATACTCAGCATGGATAATCCATTATACAATAACCTGGTAAAGTGCTCTAACAAGAGCTGCCCCAATATGTTGTTAGGTACCACATGTAACTTCTATGCTGGGGCTAGGAATACCTCTTCTTTTCAATTTGTCTCCAGGTCCTTTTTAATATAGCTGTGAGACAAGTCTTCTCTCTCTCTGCCTGTATCCTCCTCCTTCTCCCTGCACTTCCTTCTTCAAAATAATTCTTCAAAGTCCAAGGAGATCTCCATGGAAAGAACAGTGAAGACACAAAAGCAATTACAACTGCAAATATAAACAAGTCTCGTTCTGATCTTTCAGTGTATTTATACGGGGTAGCAACAGAACAACTTTATTGCAGTTGTTACCAAATGACACTGGAAAACTCAATATCCAAATTCTAATTTGTGTCAGATTTCAGAAGGGTCATCAGTCAAATAACTATATTCCAACGCTTTAAAATTGCACTCAAAAAGGCTGCCTGTATAAGAATGTGTTAGTGAATCCCCCGCACTTGATATGTGAACACTACCAAATCAGAGTGCTGATCTGGAGGTAAAAGTAATGCTATTTTGACTCACTCATTTTCACTGAAGCCAATGAAAACCCTCCCACTGAGCTCCATCAGACCCTTTTAAGGATGACAAAGAAAATCTGGTGAAGGTTAGCAGGAATGTGATATGATTAAGATCTGCCTTTACCATCCATGAGAGAACGCTGGCTCTGTGCCTGACCCTTTGCTTTAGGTGATACAATTTTTCAAGGCTTAAAAAAAGACTGCTAGATCCATTGAATCCCGTTGCCTGACCCTGAATTTCTCTCAGTTACCGCTGATCCTGTAAACTCATGTTCTAGCTGAACGCAACAGCCAAAAAAAGCATCCAGCCTTACTTTCAGAAGGCCAAGAGCCTCCACTTGCTCCAGCAATTCTTTGCATCTTTTATTAAGAATTCATGACCTTTGTTATTTTATTTTTCTGATCGCAGTTTCCAGCCCTCAGTTTTTGCTATGCTTTTCTCTGCTGCATTAAGAATCCTTTAATGTACAGAGTTTTCTTGTCATCGAACCACTTAACCTTTCAGATAAGCTAGAGGCTAATGCTCTAAATTCCAGGACGGTTTCTTCAAGGCACTTTCTCCGATTTACCGTTTCCACTGGGAGCAGCATAACACTATGCAACACCTCATGTATTGCCAATGCTCCCTACAAATGGAGCCTATGGAGTTCAGGCTTCCTAGGACAAGGTGCCCCTCCTGAGGATCTTGCCTGCCTGCCTTGCTCCTGCAGCACTTGCAAGATCCAATACCAAGCTGCGCTAAACATCAGTTTTTCTCAGTGGGTTCCAACCTGTAAGTAAGTGCCTGACAACCTACTTGTTGTACTAATCTGCTCTTGTCATTCTTAGGCATGGGATCAACTTTCACCTCATGCAGGAATTTCTATCAGCAATGGTTTAAAAGCTCTAGCCTTAAGCATTAAAAACCCTTAACCCACTCCATATGCAAACCAACTGGATCCACCTACTTTCTACTTGCTACTGGCAGCTACCCTGAGCCAGGGCTTAATCCATTTAGTGAATGTTTCAGTAATATCACATAATATGTGTTGGGGTTTTCTTGGGTTTTGATTGTTGCAGTTTGTTTTTTTATAAGAAAACCTCATCCATTAACCTCATAACCTCATGGAAATCTGACATCACGTTTCTTGGACAAGTGCACTTTCGTTACAACTACACTAAACTGTGTGCCTATTCTTCAGTACTTCAAACCACGATATTGCCAAATATGAAGTCCCACTAACTGGCCCACCAGCACCCTATTAGCTCATTTTTTATACTGGTCCAACATCCATTTCATGCTTCCTTTTCACAGCAATGCAATCAGTAAAAGGTTAAGGCATAAGGAGAAGACAGCCATGGTGCTGTGCTTCCTCTGCCTGCTTGCTCCACGGTGGAGCCTTCAGCAAATACCTGACTCTAGTGCTACAACATGTTAGCAGCAGTGTTCAACAGCGGTCACGGAAGTCAAAGCTCCTTTGTGCCAGAAATGGGACAGATACTCACTAATTTTGTACACACTGATCAAACAGAAAGATAGGTGAAATGGGGCGAGGGGCAGGAACACAAAAGAAGTGGAGTGTGTGCGCTGCCCACAGTCAGGTCAGTCAATAGTTGTTCTCTATCCAGGAAACATACTGTAGCAGCAGCTGGGGCTGTCAGAATCTATCATGGCTGTTAAACACCTCAGGCAAGCTATTATTTGGTTACTATTGGTATTATTATTTTAACAAGATAAGGAGAGCTCTGAGATTCTCCCATTAACCTTTTATTTCTGCCTCTGAAGTGTTGCTTCACAGTGAGCCTTGGAAGACTCCTTCTCCCATGCTCTGCTCTGTAACAACTTTAACTCCTGCCAGCACTGCAATTGGAGACAAGACTCAGACATCTCACAGCTGTGTGCATCAATAGGATGAACTCACTGCAGACCTCTAGGGTCAGCCTGAGCTTCATTCAGACTTGTGCAGGAGTCAGCAAAGCCAATTGAGTCATATACAATCTGCTTCCCACAAAGCCATCAGCTTTTGAGGATGAAGCAGTTGCTACTGCTGCAATACCATTTTGTGTCACACTTCTGATCCCCTGTGACTCACCCCCACGTTCTCTCATGCACCCAGTTATCTTATCCCTGCAACTTGTTTTTCCCAGTCTCTCTGTCTCCTGGCCATGCTGAGGGCAGCACAAGACAGCTGCGTGGCAATGGTCATCCAATCACTCACATCCCACTGCTGAAGCAGAGAAAGCACCAAGGTAGCTCCTGTCTTCAGAGCAGAGACCAGAAGGACGAGATTACTTCAGCTAGTCAGATAAATAATAAGAAAGGGGAAGAAAGGCCCAGAAAGTAAAAAACCCTTACATTTGGTTTGGAAAAGCAGATTCATTAATCTGGGGAAAAAGAATAGGCACATACTAGGAAGGTGGTTGAAGGGAGGAAGGCAAGTGGACAACAATGATCCTACAGAATACACAGCTGTTTGTTGTTTAAAAAAGGGAAGTGTAAGTAAATACAAGGGATGAAATTAAGGACAGAAAGCAGCAAAATACAACCTGATGAGGGAGATCTATGCAGCTACAAAGACATTTCTCCAGAAAATACACTCCTTGGCCATATGGATACATCACCAATAAATCTGCAGCACAGAGCAACCCCCACACTGGCAGGAGGAGCAGCATTTGGCCAAACAGCTCTTCAGCCTTTGTTTCTTTCTTTGACAGAAGTTCAGGTAGGGCACATTGTACAACAACTTTGGATATAAGGTACACCAAGAAGGGCCAAGAAGTCTGTGGACAGATTTTCAGTGCCTCTGCTTCCCCACTTGGAAACAGTGATAACCTCATGCCACAAGGATAATGTACCCTTTTAAAAGAACCAAAAGAGCCTGCAATAGAAGATGCTGTAAAAAGTACAGAATGCTGTTGTTAAAATGGGAGAAAATCTACGAAGGAGCAAAGGCAAGGAGTAGCACCCAAAAGCAGAAGAAAATGGAAGGATAAGGACCTAAAAATCACATGTCAAGCCCTACAAAAGCATTACTGTGCTTGCAGAATTGTCTGAGTAAGCTCTTTAAGAGAAACACACTTACAGTAAGTGATGTCTAACTCGTGTGTGAATCACCCCTCTCCCCATTCCATACTCTCTGCAGAACAAAAAAACCATTAAAGATAGATACTTTTGTACTGCTTTTTACACAAATAACTCCCTCAGATCTGTGCTGGCTGGGCATTCACAATACTAATACTTCCCACTAGTGTTGCTCATGGTGACAACTTCTCCTCCAGCATCTAGCTGGAGGCCCTGTTGGGCAGCTATTCTTGCCAGGAAAGGTGAAGGTAAAACCATTCGTTCTCGTCTACTGCTTGGCATCTCCTACAGTCAACATTTTCAGTTTTGTGAGGCCTTTTTTTCCCCTTGCCTTGAGCTGCTTCCTGCTCAGGTACTGTCAGCATCCCCCCTAGTAGCATCCTAGTAGCTCTGGGAAACACTCAGCTATTACTGGAACAAGAAGGGTACAAATATGTAATTTGATTTAATGCATAGGCAATACTAAAGTGAAGAGAGATGAAACAATGCCTGTGCCCACAGTGGGCAGGATCTCCAAGATCTCAAGCCTGGAGCCAAAAGACACTTCCACAGCACGAATTACAAATCGCTCTTTAGGGAAAACAAAGCACAAGAAACAAAACCCTCACCTTTAACAAGTATTGATGATGCATATCTAGCAGAGGTAAGAAAATTCAAGGGCAATTACAGATCCCCGGAGGGAAGCAGATAAAAGTGAACAGGAAATAACCAGAGGAATTCCAAGATCCTGTAACTAGGAGCAAGATTTCTACCGTGTGCTGTAAGAGGGCCAGTCGGCATCAGCACAAGCAGCACTATTGCATATAAACCCTCACACACTACTGACAATCTCAGATGATTTAGGCCACATGCTGATGAACTGAAATAGCCAAGTGAGCTTGATCCACCGGAAAAAGTCAGCTGCCTCTGGAAGTGCTGTGGAGGTAAGTTACGGAGCAGGGTTTGCTTTAGTGACCAGTGAGTCACTTTCCCTGGGGTGATTGGGCAGTGTGGTATGTACAGCCATGTGTTTAGATGATAATGCCTCTCTCTGCCTCACAGATCAACTGGTTGATGGGGCATTCGCTCCAGCAGCTCCAGGAAAAGTCTCAAGGTCATGAAAGTTGTGCCTAGTCACACTGCAATGCTGTGTCAGTGCAATTCAAAAGCTAGACTCTCTCTCGAAGTACTCCTGACGCCATTCTCCTTTTCACCAGTAAACAACAAAGAAGTCATTTCAGTTCCTGTAAACATGTTTTGCTTCATGAGCTGGCCTGCTTGGTGTGCATTACATGCCGTGCTGGCACAGGCTGGGATGTCTTACAGAAACGCTTTCCACTAATACTGGAATCTTGCTACTCCGAGGGAATGCTGGGTTGCACAAGAGAGGCATCAAGAATCCATTCTCTCTTTTCCCCCACAATTTCAGATCCGAAGAATTGGGCTGATGTGAATTGCACATTCCAGTGTTACAAAGCCCCTGGGTGCGAGTCAAAGTTTCAAAAGCACTTCCGTCTTCTCCATTTTTTTCAGAGAAGGAAAAGAAAATGCTAATATTTAAATAAAGCAAGATGAGCACTTCCTAGGCTGAAGCCGAGAACACTAATTTGTTCCACAACAAACCAGCCACTCCTCGCTCTAACTGAAACTAGAATAAATACAGCGCATGCCAGGAGAGCAACTGAGAGATTTTACACCTAAAACTTGACACAGGTAACAGAGCAGTAGATGACTGGTGTGTGGCGTGGGAACTCAAAAATAAGCAGAGCAGAAAAATCCTCTGCTTGGCCAATGGGATGGGGTTTTGCATCCATAAACTGGAATTATGATGCACTCCACTGAAGTAAATTTTCTTTCCCCTCTGCTCTTCTCTGGGGCTGATTCTTACAACTCCTCCAATGGAACTGGCAGAGAACAGCATCCCTGATGTGGTTTTGATGAAAACTTCTTGTTAAAATAATTATTTCATTTTTGCTCTCATTTGTTTAATGAATCCTCCAAAGTTTCCTTTGGGGATCTTCCCGTCAGACTATTCTGACAAGAATCCCTACTCTTCCTAACAGCGCATTCAGTACTTACTTCAGATTTCTATGTCTGTTACAAACTGAAAACTGACATGCAGTCAGCACTGCAGCTAGCCTGGGAATCTTCCAAATGATGCCACTTCCCAAGATACATGTAGCATCTAACTCCTTGTCTGTCATCCCTCTCCTGAGCTGTCATTCACATGCTTTGTACAGCTTCTTATGAAGTCAGCATGGCTCTCAAAGATGCTGTCTGCAGTAGAATAGTGATCAAGAGGGCATTTGCAGGAAACACAAGCATAGGAACATTGTGTACTTGGGAAATGGGGATCACAGAAAGAGGCTGAATACAAGGTCCAGTGAAAATCAGCAGGATTTGTATTACTCCATTCTAGAAAAAAATAAAAAAAATAAAAAATTAAGCCAGTTTTGACTGAAACTCCCCCTGGAGAGGGGCTTTTTCAAGGGTTTGTAGTGACAGGACAAGGGGGAATGGCTTTAAACTGACAAAAGGGAGATTTAGATTAGACATTAAGAAGTTCTTCCCTGTGAGGGTGCTGAGGCGCTGGCACAGAGTGCCCAGAGAAGCTGTGGCTGCCCCATCCCTGGCAGTGTTCAAGGCCAGGTTGGACGCAGCTTGGAGCAACCTGCTCTAGTGGAAGGTGTCTCTGCCTGTGGCAGGGGTGTGGGATTGGATGAGCTTTAAGGTCCCTTTATCAAGAATCTTCATGTCCATAACAACGCTGCATCTGACCTTTTGTGATGGAAAGTACCAGGCTGGCACCACCCTCTTTTGAAAGCTTATCAAGAACTGTGGCTCAATTCACTACACCCAAAACTTCACACTTCATTCTGCCCAATCTAGAAGCACCAGAGCCCTGCATGAAATTCAGCAGACACACACGTGACTCCAGGTCTCAGGTGGCTCAATCAGCCTGTGGGAAGTATCTCTGTCTTTTCATTAGCTCCAGAACAAGCCTACAGATTTGGCCTCTCAGCAGAGATGGTTTTAATTTGAACATCTAAATTTAGCTGGGATGTCACTAGTAAGATGTCGTAGTCCAGAGGGACCTTATGATGTATTTGATTCTTCAGCTGGAACAGATCCCTTATTTTATCTCTAGAATCACTTGTTTAGTTTTTTTGGTTGGTTGGGGGTTTTTTGTTGGTTTTCTTTAGTTGATTGGTTTTAGTTTTTAATTTATAAATAAAGGCTGCAGTTTTCAAATGCGCATTATGCAACCAGACACCTACAAGCATCTATGTAAAGAATCCTGCTTTCCAAGAAGCTGGCTTTTCATCTAAATGCATGAATGAAGACAAAGAATGTAGCTTCTCTGCATTTCAGTTTGAACCTGCCAGCCCCAGTGTCACTTCTCCCTGCTTTAAGTTGCTCAGATGACTGGGAGAGCAGGCGTCCTGCTGTATGCAGCAGCAGAAGCCTCTGGTGCCTCAGCTGGAGCCACCAGCAGCCTGTGCATAAATGCAGAGCAGTGCGACTGAGCTCAGCAAGTGAAAAATCCCTCTAGTGGGACGACATCGGAATAGTAAACTGAGCACAAGCCTGGAATTGCTGCTGCCTCCCAGCAACACGCTCTGCGGTATCCTCATCAAAGGTGTTGCTCTCTGCTTGTGTAGCACAATGTCAGGATCCAGCTCTTTTTCACAGTGCAAATTCTTGCCTTTTCTTATTTCAGCGCTTCACACTGTCTAATGGGAAAGTTTCTCTTGGACACAATGTCAGCTCTTTAACAAAGTGGATTTTGCTTTTTTGTTGAAAGTGTTCTGACTTCAAAATCTAGGAAACAAAGACCCCTCAAAACTCACTACAGAGAACACACAGGAAAGCAAGTTTTCTAACTTCTACCACAGGTAATGGCCCTTCTGTTGCTCACACTGTCCTTATTATTCGAACTCTTACTGCACTTAGCCAAACTCCTATCAGCTTCAACAACAGCAGAATCAAATCATTAGGCAACTACTATATGTGTATCTTTTAACTGGATGCAAAAGCTTTACAGCCCAGAGCACTTCACATTGCTCTGAGATGTCACAGGTATTGTAACTCAGCTCAGCCCCTGGTGTCACCTTTCCAGCAGGCACTATCTTATCTATTATCTTTGCTCTTCAGTCTTAAATGAAGTTAATTCCAGTCAGACTGCAGCATTTACTCCAAATGCATCTGATTTCTTGCTGAGCACATTCTTTGGGCCACCAGAGTGCTTCCATGCCAGATGTACAGTTCTGTACACAGTAATGGGCTTCATGAATTTAAACCATTATGAAGGAGTCTTTCAACTGTCCCTTGAAACAGTGAATGAAAATGCAGCAAAAGAAACATCCGCCCACTGGGCGAATGCTCATGCTGTGCTAGAACATCTCACCAAGATCAGCTTGGCACTGAATACAAGAAACAGCTGTAAAATGCTAAAGGAGAAATCCTTGTTTAGAGTGCAATTAGAATGTGCTTTTCTTGCTTAAACAGATTGTGACGTGAAAATAAATATACACAGGAAAGCTCAGATTTACTGCTCTGTTAACTAGACAGGTCTCCTATGGCTTGGATCATGCAGTGACAGCCCCTGCCCTCCCCCTAAACTCCTCTCTGCTCTCAGCATCGGTCTATAGATGAGTATTGCCCTGTCTCAAAACATCACTACTTTCTCTTTTTGTCCTGCATGATGCAGCCCCTTCCTTGCAGTCCAATTCCTTCACTTCCCAATCAGCACCCCACTCGTATTCCCCTCAGGAAAGCCACTGAATTCTCTTGATGCATATTAAGTTATCCAGGAGACAAGGTCTTATGCATGGGACATGAATAACCCCCAGCAAAGGCCCCTGAGCATTTATGTACCCCTATAGAAGAATTATTGGCTCTCTTTCACTTGTTCAGAGAAAAGGCACCTCTGCTTCTCCCCACACTATACCTGCACACTGGACAGTACGTGGACATAAACTCTCAGACACAGTGAGTCTGGTATGTCCAGAGTGTGACAAGCTGACCACTTGCTCTGTAGTACTTCTCTGAGCATGTCTGGTGGCCAGGACATCTAAATAGCCAACAGCATTCTAGAAAGCCTCACACAAGCCTCCCCTCTTTCTACCTGTGAATATGTCCCAGAAAGCAATAGGGAAAAGTGGGAATAAAAGCCCAACCTGGAGAAGCCTGGCAAGTACAGTACCAGGCCTGTTGCCTGTATTGCCGCAGGAATGGGACTTCACAATCACCAGCGCTGCCAAAGGCACTGCTTCTAAGGCAGAAAGGAAATTGCTGCCCACTTTCTTTCTCTTCTTACCAGCAAACATTTTGATAACTGGCCACTGATGTATGTTAGATCTTTACACTTCAACCCATTCAATGTGCATAGCAAACTACTGCCTTATCGCAGCACAAGCATAGTGAAAGACACTTACTTGGATTAGTCTTACAAATAACACAGAGATACCAGTACTTCACTTCTCAACTTTAAATCTGAGGACCCCCTCTGTGTTGCTGAGAGGTGACGTTCCCTCCTGCACAGCAGGATTACAGCAAAGCCAAGAGCCCAAATCTTCCCACACTGCAGCTTGCTCAGCCACGTCTCAGCAACACCAGCCCAAACTGGTCTGCCTTCATAGGAACTGCATCCTTACTAAACCAGAGAAGAAATCCACAGTTTGACTGCATTGTGCACAGGATGCTCTGTAAGGAGGTTTTGGTCATGATTACTTTCATACTAAAAGTTCAAAAGGAAAAAAGAGCAAATAAGAAGGCAGTGTTAATATCAGACTCTGATAACTATTCTGTCCCTTCAAATTTCTCAGAAGAGGGTTTTGGAGAGAAGGTGACCATCACATAAGCAAACCAATCTTACAGCTGAAGACCACATCTTTTCTTTGGGCTAATCTTGTCAGAAACTTACCTCTTTCTGAAGGAAAGCCCAGTCATACCTGAACAACAAAGCACAGCCACAGAGCAGCTTGATAAAGGCTGAGGCAATTCATGTAAGGATGGAGTATGTGCTGCCATGAGAGCTTACAAATGACAAAAGAGTTAAGAGACACACCAAGCCTCTGGAAGTCTCTTTCTTCATCAGCTTAAGGAAAACTGTTGGGTAGCACAGGGCACAGCTGAACTCCTTTGCTGAGAAATCAGTGGTCACCAGTCTTTAGAGATGATTTTTAGGCCGCTTTGAATTCCTTTTTGCCAAGCTCAAAAGCTTTAATATCCCAAGAGATACACATAAAAGGAGTATTTTCAGAGCTCATCTTGCTGCTGACATCCACAAATTTCTGTTGCCACCTGCCCTTCACAGCTGCTCAGCACCTTACGAAGGAATCAAGCTCCCCTTCCAGATGTTTTTGTGCGATTTTAAAAGTCTCCATTTATTCTACCTTCTTTCAGCACTTAACGCTATATTCACAGCTTCCTTATTTCAAATTATTTAAAACATTTCCTCTCTTTTACCATGCAGTTTCAACCTGAAAAAATCTGGTTCCTCACTCAGACTAAAAGAAAATACAAGGATCAGGGTGGATGAGGTATGAATGCAGTAAGTACAAAAGCATGCTTAACTGAGTAAAGTACTATATTCAGATGACCAGTTGCTCATCCAAGTTGCACAATTTTCCCATGTACCCTGCAAGTGCCACAAGCTGCACCCATGATTTTCTAACCTCTGTGGCTGATGAGCAGGCTCCACTTCCATTCAGGAGAAAACCATGACCCCCCAAACCATTCCTTTACCAATAAAATTCATTTTAGGTACTTGAATTTCAGGTGGCCCATCACCATGCTACAAACTCAATGGAAGAGCACTTGAGGGTAGTGAACAAGCTGAAATATCAAAAAACTCTGTTTAATCTATCAACGACTACCTTTTATCAAGAATATAGCTAATGGTCAAGCCAAAAGGGACACTCTAGAAATGGAGGGAATGTCAGACATAGGTGGTAAAGATGAGCAAAAGCAGAGAATGTAGCTCAGATTAAGAGATCCTGCAGAGATCTGAACTTCATCTCAAAGCAGAGATAAATAAGAGATGACCAATCTACATTAGGAACGGGATGAAGCTCACCATGGAATATTTAATTCTCACCTCCTTATGTCATAAGAAAAAAAATGTTCAACAAGACTTTATCAGAAAGAAACTATCCCATAACTACCCTGCTGCAGTATCTCCTTCTCTGAAGCATCCAGGCCTCACTGCTGCCATGGGACTCTGAACTAGACAAACCAATGGTCCAAATCACTTTATAGCAAGGCCTTTGTTTCTGCTCTCAGAAGTTATCACTCTGGCAAGGAAAGTGCTTTTCTTTTTCATTTTCTGAGTTGTTTTAAGAAAGCAATTGCAAAGCTGAGAGGGGCAGAGAGCAGAGGACTTCTGTCACCTAGGGAACAGACAATATCCTCCCAGGAGCTGGTGTATAATCATAGCTGTATTAACTAGCATCGGCTAACAGTCACCTTAAGCAATAAAACAGTCTCAGAGCTGGAAGAGTCCATTAGAGAGCAATTACTCAGAATAACAGGGAAGGTAATAATTTTCCATATCATACCTTCAAACTTGCAGACACATGGCACTGAAATGCAGTACAGCTTGACTGTAAATCAACTGTGCATCACAGGACTATTAAATGCTTTCAAACCATTCAAAAAGTGTTTTCCCACTGCTTGGTACAAATTGAATCAAGATGTATTCACAGCTGTAGGAATATCAGAAGGAATAATAATTTATTCTCTCTCCATTTCAAAATTCATTCCTATTGGTTTATCTAATTTAATAGAATTTTGGGGTCTAATTTCACAGAATATGGCTAAAATGTAGGAAAGAGAAATGGTTGTTGACGCCTCAAGCAGGCATCTCTAGTCATGAATGGAAGCTTACTGTGCAATTAAAATAGAACTCCAAAAAGATCTTTAAAATAACTTAAAAAGCTTTTTAGGAAGCTCATATTGATGAATTTACAGCTTGTTTACTATCAAAATCCAGCTGAGATTTAAAATGAAAATAGTAGAGAAAACAGATTTTCAGACAAATATCTGAACCGAACGCAGTGCAAAAACAAGTAAGTACTCATGTTTTTAATGATTCCCCCATTTCCCATTCCATTCTAGCTCCCCTGAAGCAAGATGCCCTTTTAAAATTATCACATTCTACTCTAAAGGTCACGCTATAAAACTCGAGTGTGTGCCTGTACCCAGCAAACTGAGTTCAATCCTGTGACGAGTTTCCTTCAGGACAAGAAATGACAAGTTTCCTTCCCTAACATGTTGTTAAATATTGTGCAATCCAACCAGTAATAATACTGAGGAGCACACAGATTATGGACCATGCCATTCACTCTCCTGGTAAGTGCAAAGCAGAGGAAGTGCCAAATGAAAACATCATGTGGCAATTTCCATATAATCAGAATAGGTCTGCTTTCAGTGGGGAGCTCAACTTATGAAACTTCATCATTGGTGGATATTGTGAATATTGGGAATGAATGTGTTCAAAAAGTAGTTAGAAAAAATTAGGATATAAAACTGGTCAAGGTCTATAAGGCTCTTCCCTGTGAGGGTGGTGAGGTGCTGGCACAGGTCACCCAGAGAAGCTGTGGCTGCCCCTGACAGTGTTCAAGGCCAGGTTGGACAGAGCTCGGAGCAAGCTGCTCTAGTGGAAGGTGTCCCTGCCCATGGCAGGTGGTTGGAACTGGATGAGATTTAAGGTCCCTTCCAACCCGAACCAGTCTGGGACTCTGTGAAACAGAACACTACAGGTATGAATTAAAGAAGTCCCTGGCCATTGTCAGTGGCTGCGAGAAGCTACTTAGGAAGTTTGACTACATGCTTACATCCTTCTTCCGCTCTTCCTTCAGCATTTGCTCCCAGCTCCAATAAGATACAGAGTATTGGACTGTAATTCCAGTACTGGTGTTTGTATGCCAGAGAGGACTGATCAAAATGATCAGTCTCATGGAAAAGATTAGAAGGTTGCCTGAGGTGTTATCTATGTAACACTGCCTCAAATCAGAATAAATCCTTCCCCAACAGATGTGTTTCTGAGGTGTTCTTAAATACAGTAAAAGATGATGACTTCACAAGCTCTCTGCCCTTAACCAGGTTGAGATCTCACTTTGATCTACAAAGGCTGATCTAATTTCATGTGTGGGACAGACACAATTATATCATTATCACGTTGCCAAGAGTTAGGCTTTCCACTGTCTTCCCTCCCCAAGTAAATCCATACCTATCTCATACTAAGGAGCTGGCCATTGCCTCCTAAACCTAACAAATAAAGCTGCAGTCAAATCTTGTGCCTTGTTACATAAAAATCACTAATTTATTTTAAAATTATTATTATTATTGAAAGTAATTGCGGGCAGCAGCCAGAAGCACGTTCAAATTCACCTTTCAAATCTAGGAGAAATACTGTAGCATGATGGCACTAAATAGCTGCGCTGGTTACAAATCGAGGCCGTGGGTTTCCAAATCCCCAATTCATTTTGCACTGTAACAGAGGCAGAACAGGCACACAGTCATGTATCAATTCTCACGCCAAGGAAGCGGTAAGTCCTAAACCATACTTACATGTGCCCAAGCCCTCATCTTGAAGTAAAGCATTACTAATCATTCAGTGTTGTGGAAGACTAACAAGAGGATTTGGTTTGCATCAACCTCAAATCAATCTGGGATCTAAACCTCAATTCCCTGCAAGCCTGAAAGCATCTGAACAATTTTAGGTAAGGCTTATCTTTGCCTTTAGAATAGCAAGAGAAACAAAATCCTGAACCCAGACTCCAGAGTTTTATTCCTGGGATATACATCTAGAAGAGAAAAATAACAGGATTTCCATACATACATCTTTACAGTCTCCTTTTAAACAAAGGCCTACACTCATATGCTACCTAGATGTACCACCAATATATATTTGAGACCTCTTTATCACAGAATGATATAGAAAATGCAAAAGAAAATGATGATTTGAAATCTTCTGCTGGAAAATAACGCTGTCGAGTACAGCTGGGGAAAATGTATGATTGTTTGCAATCAACAGGGTCTAGTTTCAACTTCAACAATGTCACCATGTGATTGATCACTGTATGATCATGGGTATTATGTGAGTCATGAGAGATATACTAGCTGAGACTGAGCTTTCAGACAGTAGAAACTATCATCTTATCCTCTCTTACTGTGCATACATAAAAGGATAGCACGCTGGTAACACTCTTCTCATTCTCCTTGCATCTATGTGTAATGGGGGAGGTAACTCAGAACAGAGTATGTAGTTCCTACAGTCTATGTAGTACCAAGCGTGTCATTATTGTCTAATTGAAAATCTACACAGCAGCTCATACTGTTGGAAAAAGCGAAGTTTTATGCGAAGTTTTTATGTTAGAACTAGTTAAGACAGAAGAATAGAAAATGATTGCAAAACAATACCCTCCATTTCCTTCTTCTATATTGCTTGAAATTACCTTGTATCTATGCCATTTCCCCTCAGTGATCATGTAATTCAGTTTGTTACATAGAGACACATTCATCTCAAGATAAACTTTACCCAGTAAAGTTAATAGGATCTAACATATTCTATTTTTTGCATGAAATATGTAAAACGAATCCATCTCCCATTATTCCTTCATTACTCATAAGCATATATTTCTACTTGGTTTTAATTATACTTTTGGAATTACATCTCAATTTTTCTTCTTTTCTGGACGCTGCATTTTCAAAAGGTACTTAACATGCAGATTAGATTGTGCCTTTTGATACTAAGTTTTCTACTTGTTGCATTGCTTTGATTATTTCTAACATCTGGGATCAGCATGTGCCATTTCAAATGCACGAAAAAGTTCCTACCATAGAATAGTCAGTTCCTAGGAAGGATTCTGCAGCTTGCACTATGTACCTCAGGAGAGTCAAAGTGCGCTCAAAGCACTTCAACAGCACATTTCTTCCCAGCTTTTCTCTCATTCCAAGCTCTGAACGTTTGCGCAGCCAGCCAACAAAGCCTTCTAGCATCAGCTCCTAAATTACATGAAAAGGCATGTTAGGTGCTTAAGTATTTTTCTTACAGCCAGCCCCGAGAATCTGTCTGCTCTGAATGAGCATTACTGTAAGAGGTCCTGACATGTTGCTTTTAAGACATACGATTTGCCATTGGTGTAGACACTTGTTTTTGTGTGAAATCATGTGGTATGTGAGCGAGCAGAGACAGCATGAGTAGGAAAGCTGATATACCATGTTTTCTATTAGTTACAGTTAGCAAGATCAGTCCCCTAGACAAGCAGTTTGCTGTTTTCTTTAGTTCAGATGCACACGTCTTCAGCGGTCTCAGCTGCTTCTTCTCCCACAGGGTCAAGAGGCTCTTGGAAAACCATTGTGAATGGATAGGCCTATTCTGCCAGTGTCTAGATTCCCCTGGCTGGAAGAAAAATGCAACATGGCCTTCCCATTCAAGCCTCCCTGAAGTCTACCTCTCTGTTTCTCTCATTTATTCTACCCTATTGTCCTGCTTGTCTCAAAAATGCCTTGTGTTTCATCATTCACAAGGTAACCGTCTAAGGACGCTTGGTGCAGTCCGGCCACTTCCTCTGCTCTGACCATTTTTTCTCTTATCCTGCCTCCAAGTTTCAAGAATTACCTTTGCATGAGGAGCAGTCAACAGCAAGACCAGGATCTTTTTAGTAGACTTTCTGCAGCTTGAAATCCAACACTCATGAAGTTAAAACATTTCTTGCTCTCCTCTTAAATGTAACTTTTCTACGCCAGATGAAAATCCAAAGCACTACCAGCCCATTGCTTATGTTTTGTTTTTCTGTTGTAAATGATAGGGATTGTTCCTCTCCTTCTACAAACACTGTAATAGCTATATAAAAGCTTCATTTTTCCAGACAGGATTACCCAAGTGATAAACAATCTATTATTGTGCAATATCACTGTGTCAGTAGTGACTGAATAAAGCACAAAATTAGAGAGTGTAACTTCCAGGTGCCAAAATAAAAATCACTTAAAGATTTTTTCTCCCAAGTAACAAGTGACAGGACAAGAGATAATGGCCTCAAGATGCTCCAGGGGAGGTTTAGATTGGATATTATGAACAATTTCTTCACTGAAAGGGTGGTCAGACATTGGAACAGGCTGCCCAGGGCAACGGTGGAGTCACCATCCCTCAAGTGTTCAAAAACCATGTAGATGAGCCCCTCAGTGACATGGTTTAGTGGTGGACATGGCAGAGCTGGAGTAACAGTTGATTTTAAAGTAACTTGATGATTTTAAAGGTCTTTTCCAACCTGGTTAATTCTATAATTGCTGGGAAGAAAGAAAAAGAAGTGAGGAAAAAAACCCCAAAACAACCTACCAAACGTTCAGCAATACGCAATTCAGTGTTTGCTGTCTAAAGCTGTGAACTGACATTATCTGCAGCAGAATCCAACTAGAGCTCATCACATAATCATAGAATAGTTTGGGTTGAAAAGGACCTTATTATCATCCCGTTCCAACCCCCCTGTAATTCCTTTATCTGACTCTGTGCTCAGCTCCCTGATTAGAGGATTTTTAATAGTCCTGATTCTCCAAGTAGTCACAGCACAAGTGGTTTCTCCTGTTGTAGCCTGCACCCCAAACCTGAACTTTTGACTAACTGCACAGATGAAGCTGTTATGCCATCCATGTTTTCCAAGTGGGAGAAAAAACAGTCTTAAAATCCATCTGAGATCACTGCAAAGCAGCTGATACCATTCAAAAGACCATAAACATGTGGGTGAAATGCTAAATTTTCAATGCTTTCTAAAGAAAAAAGAAAACAGGAAGATCCTTATGAAAACACTAAGTGTGAGATATTATCTTGCCTGACAAAGGCTTGCACTGCAAGACCACTAAACTAAAGAAACTGAAAATATACCCTTCAGCAAAGAATAAAGCTGAAATCAATCTTAGCTGTCTTGTTTACAAATGGAATCTCATCCTCATATGTCAAAGTAGCTGAAAATGACTCAAGACTTTCACAAATCCAGTTACTCAACATGAGATAATGGAAATGATGGCTCCAAAACTCATGAGAGAAGCTTCTGAGGAAATTTCTGGAAAGTGCTATACAATTATGAATGATGAAACAATGGATTTCTCCAAAAGACAGCTAGTGGTTTTATGTCTGCACTATGTAGATGACAACATGAGCATTCATACAGAGTTCACTAGATTCTGCAATCCATTCTATACTTGTGGTGAAATGACATCAATAAGTAGAATGCTGAGTGCAGATCTGAGGGACAGCCAGTGGTACAGAATAATGTTACAGCAGTGCTGTTAAAATGGCAAGCTTTGCATCAGCCTGACTGCAAAAGAACTAGAACTCATTACTACTCACTACTTAGGATGTTCCTTTATCTATACAGACATTCCTGAAAATGTTTAACTTCTTTGGAAATACCCAGAAGGGATGAAGCATATTAACAAGGATATGTTGCATACACCACCTAGTATCTGTCTCCTCTGTCTCGCAAGAGGAATAGCTTCGCATTCTGAGAACTTCTTTGCACTTAGGAAACTTGGGAGGATGTAAAGGGTACAGCGAAAGATGTTGAATAGCACAGATGGGAAAGACTTAATTCAGACTTTGGTACTGAATTAAGTAACAAAGAGGCTAGAGATTCAAAGATTATAGAGAATCCCAGACGTGGTAAACAACCAGTCTTTTCACAGCCCTGCAAGGCCTGGGTACATTAACAGAAAAGGCACTTTCTTATACAAAGACATTAATTTCCTTCAGTCATCCAATTGGGATAAAAGTTACAATTTGCTTGTATCCAATGGCTTTTCACCAAAGATTACTGGAGCACTTGAATGCAGTTACAAAAAAATTTGAAGGGAGTTGTGTAAGCGTATCTGCGCTGAAGTAATTGTTTTTACAGCATCCAGTATTCAATCAATTTGAATGCACCAGCTTAGAAAATGATTCAAGATCTTTAAACTCACATAACAACTCCAAACATAACAGAAACGCAAAAACAAAACAGGCTTCAAGTGGCTGATTCTGATTACAGCTGCAATTGCCCCATTACTCAGCCTCTTCTGTTGCATGCCGACTGTAAGCTCACAGTAAAGTTCTTGTAGTTAGTTCAGAAGTATCTCAGCTAGCTCAGCCAGGGCTGGCTTCCAGAACAGCACAACTGATAAAGATAATGATGATGTTACCAGCCACTGCTGCTATAAGCAAGTGCAATTTCAACATTCTCTATCATATAAAAACTAGAGCTTCAATCCAGGATGAAACAATTATTACTTCAGTGTTGTATGGTTTTAAAAATGAGAACAGAACTGATGACTTATGACTTACAGATATTTTGGGAGAACTCGTATCAAGAAATGGTGGACAAATACAGGTGACTAGAACTTTTTGGGGCTTGCATATAATTTCTTTGATTCACATTTTAAAAACAGCCTTCTGTCCTCTTCTCAAAAAGCAACGCTGAGTTGGCCCTATGAGCAGTTGCTCCATCTTGTCCTCCAGCTTTCAAAAACAACCTATTTCAAACATGTATCTGTAAGATAAGGCTCTTCTTCTTCCAGAGGTCTCATACACTCAAACAATCTTCTGGCCCAAATAGCTACTTGTTTAGAGAAAAAGTTGCCTTTCCTCTGAAAACCTATCAGAGGCACGGCAGGAGCTTTGTCTCATCCTAGGGCCTAACATGAAGAGTGCCTGGGTTTCTTATGCCTTTCCTTCTTCTAATAATGGCTTCAAGTATCTTCTTCACCTTCCTCTATTTATTCCCTGAAAAAGTGGGACAGGAAAAGTGGCCTCACTAAATTAACAGGCTCTCAAACTACTGTCTTGAGCTATAAAGGGCTAGTACCCCCCTCACAGAGACAGACAGTTTTCCCTTTCAAACTCAGCGTTTTCTTAGGTTATAATTACAATCCCTTTTTTAAATTAATTAAAAGCCCCAAAACCTCACCTGTGCCTATGCTTGTTTTAAAGCTAAGGCATTTAAAGTTCACACATTCTGTGAATGGGACATTTCCTCATTCTTTTAAGAGCTGCAGTTATTAACAGCCTAAATTTTGCGTTGAGGTGCTCAACTTGGTCATGTGTTGCTATTTTTAGAGCTACAATGACTACTCAAAGGCTGGCATCAGAACATCTTTCAAGCGATTTTTGTTTAAAAACAGTGGCCTTGAGTCCTTGCTTCCCTGCTCAGACTGACACCAGAGGAAACCTTGAGAAAAGGCCAGACTTCTAGAAATAAGAGCATCCATTACCTACACAGCATTTCTCTCCCTGTAGAACATCCTGCTAGACTGATGCCTTGACTCTGTTTGCCGAATAGTAAATACTTAAGATATATAATGCTTGATCCCTCTGCATCCCCTAGGAGCTACTTCAACATTAACAACGCAAGGAACTGATTTGTGTTCCCTCCTCCATTTCAGTACAGAAAACAACAAATAAGAAAAATCCTCATAAATATTTTGTCAGAAACCTTTGGATTTATCACCAGCATATAAATTCCTGCGATTTGCAAGTCTTCTTTCCTTATTAGAAGTCTGACTTCATAGTTCAGCACAGTTTGATCCAGAGATAGCTGGCTTCTTTACAGTATTCAGATAAGTAATGTTTTTATGCAGTGTGACAGTAGTTACTGTACATACAGCAAAGTATTTCAGTCTCTTGATTTATTACAAATGCTATCAACACAAAATTCGCAGTAAGACTTTCATTATATTATGTTTTCTGTATAAACATCTCCATGGGTTTTGCCAATCCATTTTACATCCAAAAACACGTAACAGCAGGGATGCATAAAATATAAATATGTCCAAGTCTGTATTTTGACTATTTCCAAGAAATATGCTTTCAGCAATTAAAATGATAAATAGAATAGGAAAGGAAGCTACTTCATTGTTTAAATCCAACATTTCATGCTCAAATGATTTCACAGGATCTCTTTCTTCTTCAAATTGTCCTTCCATCTACCTGGACTTCCCCCTTCCCCCAACCCCGAAGGAAATGAGCTACAGACAGTTTAGGGGGAGATAAGATTTATGTGTCTTAACACTATAAAGACTTACTATACATTGCAGACAAAAGTCAGACAGTTCCTGCCAAAACCCCAGTCTATACATCCCAAGCTACAGATTGAGTTGGTGCCATAACCTGCAATTTGGAATGTGTTTAAATCAAGCATTACCCAAGGTACAGATCAGGTGCTTTCAACCACCCAAAAATGTCAGCACTGAGTGTAACCCTGCTGACACTGCTGGCTTTACAGAACTACAATGGAAACTTTTTGTATCATCTAGTTTGTGATGCCTGAACCAACTGCAATATCCAACACTGGGGCTTTATGGAGAGGTGGAACCACTCCTCTGGTAAAAGGCATCTTTAATTTAAAAAGCTTCAGTCTGAGTCCCTCTCACACAGGTGAGATTCAAAGCTGGGCTTTCAAAGGACAAAACGGGGGCCACACTCAAAATGCATCACTATGTTCACACAGTTGCTCATGTGTTAGATGTAGATGAAAATGGAATGCTTGGGGATACAGCAGTCTAGTTAGGGTGTTACAGCAGCAAACTGGCTTCAGTCCTGCTCTCACACTTGGCCTTCAAGATTCAGCCACCAATGAGACAATGCTTTTGCTATAACTGTGAAGAACTTTACATAACATTTGGGTTAGATTTTCAAATATCACTCGTATGGATGGCCAGACATGAGACATTCATTAACTGAAGTGTCAAACAAGAGCAGATGAAAGCACTATCACTAAGTATTTTTCCTCCAATTCCCCAATTCTTTCAGCAGCTATAAGCAAACAGTAGCACTCTTGTCCATCAGGAAAAGTATGTGGGCCAGACAGATCCTACTGGCTGGAAATCAAGATAACTCCCATTGAGATTAAAACAAAAAAAAAGTAGTAAGTTGACTCTATTCTAGAATCTTACAGATATTTGTTGGCAAAAAAATATATGTACGTAAAAGGCAGATTCTGAGTTTGCATCTGAAAAAAGATCTTGCAAATGTTTACTTTGTAAAACATCTATTTCTTCTCCTCCCACCCTTAAATCTCCTGTATGTCAGCAGTTTATTTATTTGCAAGGTGTTTTAAATACAGGTAGCAAGTCATATGTATTACTGTGGCTGCCGATGCAACATCCTTCTAGAAAAGCAGGGCTTCCATAATCCCCATGGACTCTACCTTTAGTAAGTAGTCCTAGGACACATTAAAGTCTCGTTCCTTCTTAACTGGGCTTGTATATTTGAAGGCTGCGTGGAGACTTCATAGCAGCCTTCCAGTATCTGAAGGGGGCCTATAAGGATGGTGGGGAGGGACTCTTCATTAGGGACTGTAGTGATAGGACAAGGGGTAACGGGTTCAAACTTAAACGGGAAGTTTAGATTGGATATGAGGAAGAAGTTCTTTACTGTGAGGGTGGTGAGGCACTGGAACAGGGTGCCCAGGAAAGTGGTGAATGCTCCATCCCTGGCAGTGCTCAAGGCTGGGCTGGACAGAGCCTTGGGTGACATGGTTTAGTGCGAGGTGTCCCTGCCCATAGCAGGGGGTTGGAACTGGATAATCTTAAGGTCCTTTCCAACCCTAACTATTCTGTGATTCTATGATTCTATATCTACTTTCTTATAAATCTGAACAAAATACAAAGATGACAGTTAGCTAGGAATTCCTGTAGTTATCAAGAAGTCCAATGAAATACCACTTTCCATGTCTTTCCTCCTTTGTGATACTACCATGCCTTCTATGGGCCAAAACTTTATTTAATTCTACCAAGAGGTAGGAGGGACAACAAACATTCAGTGGGTCTAACCAGGAGACTTCTTTATGCTTCAGAAACAAGGACTGAGGTGATGATCTTTAGTAAAAGTCCACCAGTAGATCAGAAAGGTCCTCCTTGTGGTAGGGCAATAAAGCTCACTCCAGCACTGTATAATTTGTTTACACAGCAGCTTTGGTTTAAGATTGTCAGCTTAGTTTTTTGAATTCCTTCATCCAATCTTCATGAATGGTCACTGTTGTGCTACTCACTCAGATCTCCAGAAACAGGAGTTGCAACAAGAGATCTTATTACTCATTGTGGAAAACAAAACGAAACTCCTCTGTAATGGAAGTACCCATCAGCTGTCTGATCTCATGAGCTCCACAGGTGTCTGCCAGCATGATCTTAAATGGCTGCCTTCCAAACACGTGTAATTTGGTCTAGACCCCAGCAGCCAACTCTTTTTGTGCAAACTAGATCTATAGCAACAGCCAAACTCTTTCACAACTGCATGGTGCATAGTATGTGTGTGTCCAGCAATGCATGTCCAACCCACTTGTAGATAAACAGCTGCCTTGTTGAGGCTTAGGTCCAATAACAAAACATTCTGCTAATGAAAACAAACCATGACACTCAATCCTATCTTCCCACTGGCTGAGAGTGAAATACTGCTCTGCAAAGTAGTTCTTGCCACCATTTTAATAGTGACAAAATGACTCCAAAAGCTGATCCTTGACTTGAATGAAGTTCGCTAATCCATTTGTTGTGTCACTTGTGTTCAGAGAGGAGGCTTGTCTTTATTAGGCTGTAATGTTGAATCAGATACTCACAGGAAACAGCTTTTTTATCTATTCCAACCCCCAAAATCAGCATAAACACTGAAGTAATGCTCTCGTACTGTCAGAGGTTATAGGGCTTATCCTCAGAAACAGCTATTACATGATTAAAGAACATTTTCTACTTTTAAATGCATGTAAGATGGCAGCAAGGGCAGTGACTTGCATTCATCCTCTTTCTGTCAGGCCAGTTACAGCTCTACTCCCTACTCTCACCAAAACAAAGCCTTTCAAGAAGCAGAGCAGACATGGCCTCTGGGAGCTCCCTCCCAGGCTTCAAGCTTTGCTGAAGAACCTTGGCCCTGGCTGCTCTTGAGCTACTGCAACTCAGCTGAAGTAACTTCTACAAATGCAATTCAATACTGACCCAATCAGAGGCCTTTATTATTCAAGCTCCCAACTCCCACTGAACACAACAGCTAATATTAAGTCAGACTTCAAGGCAAGTAGCATCTTCAGTGTTCTCTAGAAACATGAATGAACCTGCACAGAGTTCAGGGTAGTAACCTGGTAGCTATGACTTCCTGCCTTTTACACGTGATGGGCTGAAAAAGGAGACTTCAGTAAATCAGCTCAGGGCAGGTTGCAGAACTGTGTTCAAGATAAGGCTCTCCCTCAAGTTCACAGTCCTCTCTAGCTGCCTCTGCTTGTGTTAAGCCTCAGAATGCTTTATGAACTATCCAGGAGGGTATCTGAAGATGAAGGATGAGAGAAATTTGTTCTTAAGGAAGCACACTGTCATCCAAACTTGTGCAATAGTGGAATGATATTGCTGGGACCAGGGTAGGGACAGGAGCAGCTGCTCTGAATATTCACATAATCAAGATGTCCAAATGAAAACCTGTGGTTGTAATGGTTGACATTTCTGCTTGCTAATTTTCCCCCTGTTGCTGCATACATAACTCAGCCTGCCTGACATGCATATGTACATGACAGTTTTGTACTTGCCAGAACACTTACAAATCTTTCTATGGTCAAAGGATCTCCAGACCCCTACTGAGATGCCATACTCTTTGTTTAGATAACATACACAAGGCTTAAAGGCAGTTCCTCCCAAAGGAATTTAAAAAAGAAGTGCATGAGTGAGGGAAAGAGGAGAACTGAGGCACAGAGTTCAGGTAGTGTGTTCGCAGTTGTACAGCAAGCCTGGAGAGAGTTGGGAATTAAAGCCAGACTTCCCCAAGCCCAGCTCAGTGCATTAACCACTAGACTCTCTTTACTCCCACTTTCAGTTGCACAGCAAATTGAAGCACTGAGCTAAACACTTGGAACCGAGCATCAATACTGATGGATCACTTAATTTCCTGATACCTCAAATCATCACTACACACATTGTGGCCTCTTGCTCCACAATGTATACCATATATACTCTATTTTCACAAAGCCACAAGTAATTGTTGCTTCATCTGTTAAGAGTATTTTGGCCGAATAGAGGTTTTTTTGTTTTGTTTTTGTTTGGAAATCCTGCCAAGAAACCCTCTTTGGTGGATAGTAACACATTTAGAGACTTGTTACATTATAAGTTAAAAGGAAAACTTGATTAAAAATTAAATTCAACAGACTAGAGTTGGCTAAAGAATCAGAGCATCAAAGAATGGGAATCCTTCCCAGTAAGGCCGAAGTTACTGCCCAGAGTCCATGGTAAACAATGGAAGTATTCATCAGTAGTAGTGCACCTTCCCCGCTGTATGTTTGCAGGAGCATAGAAAGCAGAGCAGGCCCTGGTATCAACATGCTAATGGTATCTTAATAAAAAATACAGTCTAGAGTTAGTCACAGTGTCCACAATATATATCATATTTCAGCCATGCTTCACAAGATCAGACAGATCTTTTGTGCTTCCTAAACACCTTCAGGAGTTAGGTCACAGGGCTTCCAAAAAAAAGCTCTTTTGAAGAACTTAAGTGAACCCCTGAGTTTTACATCTATCCATGTACGTACACACAGAAATACCTAGTGTAAATTTTCAAGGCTTTCTGGAGACCCATGTACGTACAGTGGGCTGCCAACATGCGCCAGAGCCCCCAAACCCCAACTCTAAGAGACAGTAAATAGTCCTGTTTCACTGCTTCAACAGCAAATAGCAGCTTATCATGATTGACCCACTGACCAGGGGATCTACAGGTCACTGAAACCTCTTGAGATGGTTCTCTCTTGTTGCTGTCTTTTGCTGCATTAAAATCACAGAATCATAGAATAGTTCAGGTTGAAAAGGACCTTACAATCATCTAATCCAACCCCAGAATGATTTTCATTTGAGTACATATAAGATACTCTTTGACTGGAAGATTCCCCGAGTTTAAAATGGAATCCAAGTCACCTGGAAGTACTATCAGCAGTCACCAGCACTGAGCTGCAACAGCTCCACCATCTCTGTAATCTAGCCAGCTTCTTTCAGACTGTGGTTTAACCACAGTTGCTAAAAATACCTCTCCATGGGAGTCAATTTAACAGTGAAAGGGAAGATAGACCACCATCATTTTCTGAATTTACAAGAAGGCATAACTCTTCTGCGGATACTCCTGCAGGTGTGTTAACTATGGGCTGGAAAGTCATTTGCTTCTCCGTCATCAGAAGAACTAAGCTCACTTCAGAAACAAAGCTGATCTTGAAGAGGCATCAGTTGATGAAATACTCTGACTCCTTTCTAGCTGGTGACCTCGGTGAAAGGACCCAGTTCCCTGCATCATACAAAGTCAATGTTGCTGTTGGGAGCCAAAGCAAAGCATCAAGGACTGAAATATTCATGGGAAGAAATCTGTTTTCCTGCTTCTGTGAGGGAAAGCAAATGCTCTGAGTCTATACAAAAATGGAATGGATTACTGTATTGATCTGTTGGACCTTCCATGTGAATACATGAAAAACTGAACTGCTCTACTGCCATTGCCACTCTGCTTTGTGAATTACAGACGTCTCAGCTCTGCTTATCTGTCCACGTGGTCACATCACCACAGCTTAACAGCTGAGCCATTCCGTCTGTTCATGGAGTAAGCATTTGTAGCCTGAAGCAGGTGTGAGATCATTCCTCTCAAATATTTTTTCCATGGTGAGCCAAGCTAAGTTACATTGTCTGCCTTTTCCCACAGGCCAAGAGCACAGTAGGGGACAGTCATCACACTGTAGCTGGCACATGCAAATTTCTATTTTGCAAAACTGAACAACACTTAGAAAAGCAGAAGATTTTCATTGTTTTCTGTCCCTGCAACAAAAAACCCCAAACCTGTCTAAAACTTGTATATTAAACAGGGATGTCTCTGGCCAAATAAACGCACAATTTTAACGTGTGCTTAAAAAAATTGAACGATTTAAGTGATCAAAAACATTATACAGAAACCCTAAGCCAACACAAAGGAAACAAAAACCGAAGAGAATGAGCTGCTCCCAATGGCTCAATTCAATGCGAACTGTAGGTATAGGATGTGAACACTTCTTCAGTGAAATACAGGACTAGCTCTAAGTGAAAGAAAATGCAGCCTTTAGACATGTAACACCTGAACAGCCACTGGTCTAGTTCCAGCTCTCCACCTTTTCTTCTTTACTTTTCCCCTCCACACCAAGCTGAGTTTATAGCAATCAAACTATTTTCTTAGCCCTAACTGCACGCTGCAAGCACTGGTGCTGCAGCACGGGCATTGTGACTTTAATAAAACGAGAAGCAGCTAATGGTTAACAATAAAAAATAATATTTTTTCTTCAAGCAATTAAATTGTAATACAGGGCTCTCTAATTCCTTCCTGTCTGGTCCCATGGGCCTAAGAATAAGGCAACCTGAGAAATAAATAATGTGCTGCTGTTACACTGTTTCAACCAATCTTAAAGTCTCTACAGGAGAAATATTGTCTCCCTCATTAATTCTGAAATCTCTTTTATGGTTTCATGTATCAAGTTACCTCTTTGCTAACCTTTTATTTATATGCTCTTTTACTGCATTATGTTTCCAATTCAGCATTGTTTTAATGAGTAATTTGGCTTTGATAAATCAATGACACATCACAGATAAATCCATGTTTTTAGCCTAGCAAGCACTCCAAAATAAGCTGACACCCAACTGAAAGGACCTGCAAGATTTTGCAGCCACACCTTAATGTTGGGTTGTTTTTATTTATTCCCTTCCAAATGTAAATAACTTCCCAGCTCACTTTAACCAAGTACGAACAGCAGACAAGAAAGGGATTATGTTAGAAGGAAGAGAGGGTTCAGTAAGAATTTAGACATGCATATTAAAGTATCAGAGAAATCAGACCCTGAATAACCTATGCGGAATGAAATAAAAGCTCCCAAAACTGCAGCTTTAAAATAAACTGGGACTTACAATCTGCTATAGGGAGGCTTTAGGGGGCCTCGTCAAAATCAGTCTTCCAGTGCTGCATGAATAGATGGAGCCCTCTTCTAACTGTTTTTACGCAATCTGGATGGTAGTTGCAAGCAGGTATCAGAAGGCTCTACAAGCAAAACAAGAAGTTTCTCAAGTCTAAAAAGTAACCTGTAAGCATTTACAAGATTGCACTTCTATGAAAGAACCAGATAATGTACAGAGAACAAACGGAGACCTCAAAATATGCCCTGGAAATGCAACTATTCCATTAAGAAGTCTTTCACAGAGATCTCAGGCAAGAGAAGGAATGTGTACCTTGAGGTGAAATTGAAGTGGGACTAAAAGGGTAAGATGGGAAAAATCTGCAAAGTGTCTACTGGACTAAAAGGAGATGAGAAACCTTCAAATTCAATCAAGTGTTTCAGGGAGTGGGGGGGAGGTTAGAGTTGTGAGAAACTAACCCCAGGTTGAACCCAAAGATACTGCAGGTGAGGGTGGGAGGGGTTCTACTTCCACCACATGGCTTCTTCAGGGCTCTCCCACCAGCCACTGTGACCTGAGCCTTGGACTTGCAGCTATCTGTTCTAGGCAGGAGGCATACTTAGTCCCACTTACTGTCCTCCCCAGGGACAGACTTCTCAAGGAGAAATGTCTCTCTCGTGCGAGGTTGCAGGTCTCCTGTATAATGTAATCCGGACATTGTTAGAGAACCTGCCGCATGAAGATGCATAGAAGCTGCCCAGTGCAGCAAGTCAATTATAGGAAAGTGTTAATTCCCAAATACTGTAAAAAGTTCATTACAATTCAAAATGGGATAAGAAAAAGGGAGTTTGGTTGTATTTCTTTTTTCAACCAGAAGTATGTGAAAATCACAGTTATGAAAGCATGAACTATGCTGAGAAGAGAGTCTATCTTCCCATTTCAGAGGAACTGCATTAGGATACAGATCCTAAGGCACCAACTTAATGAAAAAATGAGGGGTTTCAGTGTTGGCAGCCATGTAAAGTACGTGCCTGAACTGAGAGTATGTTAACCAGCTTAGCTTTGCTTCAGAGAACTCTTCCATCTGGTAAGACTCCCTAGTATTGTACAATGACACACGTGACCCCACACCCACACACACCACTAGCATCTTCAGTGATGATCTATGTCCTGGAAAAACTAATTGTAGCTCCAAGCTCTGCATTTTATGAGCTTTGAGTAATTCTTAGCATTCAAAAACCTCATTCCAAAGGAGAAGAATAACAAAGTTTAGAAAAAAGGAAGGATGGGTAGTGGTTGGCATGAACAGAAATGGGCACCAGAAGATTCTTTCTCCCTACACAAATAGTTTTGGTTGCACTTACAAGCTGTGGCATTCAATAGTTTCATCATTCCACATTAAGTGAAATTCTACTCTTCTAAAAAGTGGAGCTCTAAGGATTTCTGGGTTACAATATTTGCTTACATGCAGTGCTCTTTGGACCATGTATTGCCCCCTCAGTCACTAAGCACTTTACAAAAGCTAGTATCACTAGCCTTGTTCTCAAGCACCAAGGCCAAGGCAAGGAGAAGCTGCCTGACACATTTAAGACTGTAATGATGAACCTAGGCAGAGTCAGGCCCCAACTCAGATCTGATATGCAGCCACATCACTGGACTCCAGCCCTGTATAACCACAGAAAGATGTCATCCAGTTCATAATAAACTTTACTGGACTTAGGAGGCAAAGTCTATCACCTTTGTTGGCAAAAGGCTAAATAAAGGATTCAACCTTGTAAATACTGCCTGTGAGACATTCCCAGGGATGTCCCTGAGAGAGGCAGCAATGCTGTCAACTGGCTGCAGCTCTCACACAGTCAAGCCACATCTGTGCAAACAATTTAACCTTTATCCAACCCAAGGATCCTAATCAGGTGGACCTAAAGCCCTTCACAAACAGGTCTGTAAGTCCAAGCTCACTAATAACACACTTGTGCAAGTAGACCTTTGAATTCAAGAAGACTACTCAAGTACATAAGGACAACATATTGGAGCATGAGTTTGATCTTTCCAAAATTGGAATAACTGATTTCCACAATATTTTCTAAAATTAAGAGTAGCATTGGAAATTATTAAGTGTAAGGACATTTCATACCCATTGAATTATGTCTCCATTTACACAGCATCAAATTCATCAACTTGTTTTCACTTAAAATTTGAAAGAGAACAATATTCACTTTTTGTCTTCCTTCTCCCTCTGCTTCTCTGTGTCAAGAGTTTGCTTATGAATGTAGAGAAGAGACAAAATACAATGAAGCAGAATTATTTGCTGCTGCTTTTCAAAGTTGTTACTGCTGCGGTAACGTGCAGGACACTTTAATATCTCTGATTCACCTAAATAGTTATTTATATATATAATATATATATTTAGTGTATGTTAATATATAAACATATGTACTACAGTACATACTGAACTATTTAGATAAAATATTGGTCAGAAAGGACAATGTCTTAAACCACACAGAGCTGAAGAGAATTGTTAGTTTAATTGTTTCGTTTCTCTGAGTGCTTATTCCACTCCATGAAACTATTTTTCCTGTTGTTCTTCTCAGCTGGGCTGATACTGGTACCACTCTCAGCACCAAAACTGTATCTACAAAATGCTCTATCAAAGCCTGAGTTCTAATATCGTGGTTTAATCGGCCTTAACCTGACTAACTTAATGAGGAACAATTGTATAAGTGGGCAAATGATTTATCTTGGGACTGTGAAGCAGATAATTTTGGTTAATTTTTTCCAGATGGCTTCAAAATCTGAAAATTAGCCAAACCCTTTACCTACCTACTGAAAGAGCTTAGATGCCTTCCCTGCTGATTCATAAAAAGAACATGTTGTATATACTCTATATAGCATGATACTCTCCATTCTTGGCCACCAGCACAGGAATATAATTAATCAGTATTAGCTGATATGTGTTTTTCGTTCCATTTATATTAGAAATGCAGATTAAACACAAACTTCTTACAAGTTTTGGGTGTGATATTCTTCCCTTCTTCTCTTTGATCCAGTAAGCTCTAATGGCAGGAAATGAGGCAGTGCTGCTCCCAGCAGCACAGACAGCTAGGATAATACTAGTGCTTTATGTGTGTGTACCCATGGGTGAATATATCTCTCTCTAGCATACTGCTTTGAACACTTTGATAATATGGACTTGACTATGGCTGTTTACCATCTAGAACACACCACAAAATACAGTGCTTGTGTTAGATATGGATTAGTGATATCTAGTGTGCAGTTACCCTGCGGTGACAGCACATCCTGTGACTGTCTCTGCCTACACAACAGCTGGCTTTCCTTGGAGTTGTCCTCTCTTTACAAGAATCCCTCTCTTTACAAGGGCCCAAACCCACAGCCAATAGGTCATCCTTGCTCCCCACGCACCATCCAGGAAGATCCTGAATTATGATATGGCCATTACATTCATCTTCTAAAGGCCTCCTGCCCAGCCCATTTAGCTTCCTTCAGCAATGCTCCAGCACCATCAGTCTGCATCCTCCACAGCAAGGAGATGCAGAAACTCAAGCCAGCAGTAAACAAAAACAAACAAAATGCAAAGAAAAAGCAACAGGAGCAACTTAAAGAGGTGTAACTGCTCTGGCAAAGCATGGCAGGACAGAGCAAAGGAAGTCAGGAAGCTGGGAGTGCCAGCAAGAACCTTTTCTGTAGGAAGCCACATTGAGAGGAAAGACTTAACTGCAGAGCTTCCTCCCTGGCAGCCTGGTACCAATAGTTTGACTCCAAGGGCAATTCTTTTATGAGACAGGAAATCATTAATAGCTCAACTAGTTTTCCTGGTGAAGCAATATTGGTTGGAGCTGAAGGAACTCAGGTTTCCTTCGGCTTACACAGACTCAGAAAAATCTAAGTCAAGAGGAGGATTTCTGGATCCAGTTCCTGCCCTTTTGCTACCATGACTACATACAGCTCCAAATGAATTCTGCTGACAGAAGTAGTCAAGTTTAGCAAACAAGACAGAGTTTAAACATCAAGGAGAGGGCTGTGAAAGTCAGCTAAGCATTAGGATAGAGAGAGCACAATCTCTGTTCTTGGTGGTATTTAAGAATGGACTTCACAAAGATCTATTAGAAATAGTGTGGGAGCGTTGATCCTGGCTGGGGAAAGGAGGATGACAGTCATCTGTTGAGTGCTGGCCACCATCACCAGCCATTTTCACTGGTGGCTGAAGTGCTATTTTCCCAGGAGAACCTGACAATCCAGCTGTGAAGGCAGGGATGTGATTGCCCTTACAAAGCTTAGCAGTACCATTGCCGGTACAAGCCAAAACGTGAAAAATACTCTTCGACCTGCCCTTCACAATCAGTATTCAGTTTCTCATTTGAAGATAGTGTGTTTCTAAAAGTGATACATTTTTTCACATTACATAGGACCAAAGTACTAAGCTGCATTTTCAATACCAGCCATTTTCTCTCCCTCTCTTTTTTATTGTTTTGCACATTGTGCACATCTGATCTGTATCAATTCCCAACAAAATCATTCCCATTCTTTTCAGTCTCAGTCCACTTTTTTAGGTCTCTGATATATTATTCAAGCCATCTTTGAAGCCTTTTAAATCCTGCTAAATCCTTTAGGAGACAAAATGTTAATATAACAACATTATATTGCTTTCAGTGCTATTTCCCATTCCCTTGTTTCTATTCTCTAACATCTCCTGTTTTGGCTTATGCCATATGGTTGGGGAAGGAGGGCTGAAATCTCTGTAGGGAAACATCTGCATTATGAGGATTTTCACTTTCTAAGGGAAGAATCTCAGGTAGGTAGGCATGCTCTAGTGAGCAACCTGGGGGGAAAGAGGGAATTTCCACTGGAATTGTTGGAAAGCAGGGATGTAATTTAACTAACAGATTTTCAAACACAACTTGCTTTTCATAAAACATCAATATTTCTTATATAGCTTTCTCATTTTGCAAGTATTGTTAGTTATCTATCCTGAGAATCCAAACGAAAGCAAATCATAAATGTTCCTATAATTTGCATTCCTTTCCTGTAAAAGATACTGAAGCATTTTATTCATTTAAATACTTGAAACCTATAATTCTAACATATTTTTATTATATGTCATCCAGAAAAGACATTGCTTTTGGATGAAAAGTAAGCAGCTATTAATTTCATTTATGATGAAGTTACAGGAAAGAGGTGAATATTTCACAACAACATGTCATTTTACTTTGCTGTAATTAAAACCATATTTAAAATTTTCTTATATCTCTAGTGAATGGTGCTTCTAAAAGTCTAATCAGATTTGAGATTAAAATGCTGCATAAACCAACTTATGAACTCAAGCCTATCTTCTCATGCAGCAATTTGTCTGTTCTAGAGAAAATGTAACTTTAAGGAAGATCCAGGTCAGCACAAATTCAACCTCAGAAGGCTAAAACTCAGAGTTGAAAATGCTGCACCAAGCCAAAGTGTGTCCTTATATACATACATGTAGCTGCAACCACTTGAAATATTGCAGGTTTGCACCTGTGTAACTAAAGGCAAAATGCAGGTATCTGCTTTCCCTTTAGACTTCATATTCAGTTAGGACAAGGAAACCAATTCAATCTGGTCCCATTTCTTATGTTTACTAAAATCCTTTAATTGCTCTCTACAGGAAATACTCAGAGGATGCTCTTACGCTGACACACAAAGTATTACACAGGGTAATTCCCTACTAACCTGTTACTAAGAACTCTGTGCAAAGCCCTAGATATCAAGGGAGGAACAAGCAGCTCCATATGACTGTTGCTGATTTACCTCATTTGCACCCATACAAGCAGAATTTAGAGCATGTTTACAGAGCAGTTTTTAGCAGCGTCAAAGGCTGTTTGCACAGATCTGCTGACTGGCAATCCTAAAGCATATAGAATGCATGTAGGGCCAACAGTAAAAGCAGTAGGCCATAAAAGGTCACAAGTTCTTAAGCAGAACTGAACAAATTTACTTGAAAGACCAGAAATACGAGGTGGCCGATGGCTCACAAAAGGAGAAAAACAAAACTCAAACTTTCCAAAGAGCAAAAGCTTATTAATCTTTTTCTGTTCAGCTTCTAAAGTTTTATAACCACACCTCTCACCTACAAATACTCAGTCTAAGACCAACGTGTCTTGTTCCGTGTAAACTCCCCAATCAATGCTGCCTCCTTTTCTATTAATCCAGCCTTTAAAATACGTTCTTTTATCAGGTTTTAATGTCTAACATGATTTAATCAAGAACACATGCCTCATAAATATCATCTGTCATGTTCCATTAGTTTCATGTGGAAAAGTACAAGTCAATAAACAAAGGTTGTGCCATAAATCTGCCTTGAACACATTATACCTCAAATAAGAAAATAAAAACATGTGTGTCCTTTGACCTGGATATTCTTAAAATGGAACTTCAGGTATTGTCTTATGCCTTTAAAAATGTCTAAAGCATTCACAGTTAATTGCGTACCTAAGCAATTTCAATTTACATAATGTTGATATGGAGACGGTGATTAAATAAGCACTATGCCTTTAAGGCACCTGTTAAATAACATCACTGCCTCTGGGTTAAAACTGATACCCCGGCCTGCACAATGAAAACCAGGTCTCTCCACCAACAACTCTGCTGTAAAAATCCCTCATAACTCAGAGAAGCCATTGGGTTCACTTATTAAAAGAGAGAGGGGAAGAAAGGGAAAAGAAAGGATAGAGGGAAAGCACCTTCTCTTGTGTGCTGCATGGAAAGTGGTTACGGTAAATACCAGCTAGTCCTAACAGCACACACGGGATCACTGTGAACTCCTCTCAGCCCCTCCACTTTGTCACTTGTGGGCATCAGTTTGTCACCAGTTCTCTGATCATTCAAATACACAAATAACTTGAATTTGGTACTTACAGCAATGGTCAAATTTGATGCTTGGATCACCTGAGAAGTTTTATTTAAGGAAATTCCCAGTCTTTCCAGTGCTGCAGGACATGGTCAGTGCTTTCAGCCTCTCCTGCTCTTTATGACAGCAGTTTGTGGCTTTTGGTATTTTCCACTAATGATCTCAGCTTGTCATAGGCTGTTGGGGAGCGCTTTGTGGTTTGTGGGTGGTGTGGGACAGATGCTCCCTGGACTGAGCATTGATTACTTACAATAGCAACAAACTGGATTTGATTATCCATGTGGTCCTTCCCAGTCCCTTGCTCTCACCAATCCAGCGGTCTTTGGATCAGACACCCCCCCCGCCCAGCATCCTGCTCTTACCCCACCCCTTCAGCCACCAACTAATTGGCCTGTGATGTGCACAGACACAGATGGTCTGGATGCCCTAACCTGCTCACCATTCACATCTCAGAAGGAAATAGGTCAACATATTGCCTTTCCCTACCCAACTCTGCAGCTGGGGTATTTACTCCTATGGGGAACAGCTGAAGTTAACATTGAACAGTTTTATGCAAGTCCCCACACAGAGTTTTTCCTAGATTTCTGGAGTGAAATGGGATCTGCATATTTACAATCTGAGTAATTTACTGGTTCCTCTGCCGCCTGTAATTTGGAATTACAGGATAACACTATAAGTCAGGAACTGGTAAGGTACAGCACTCATACAGTTATCAAGCTCTGACATTCACATACCCAAATCTCTACCAATCATGTCCTGTTAAACCACAGAATCACAGAATGGTTTGGGTTGGAAGGGACCTTAAAACTCATCTAGTTCCATCCCCCTGCCATGGGCAAGGACACCTTCCACTGACAAAGTTCATCATCTTGTTGTAGGAATGTCCACTGCTTTTGTTCCTACTCTAATACTGTCCAAAGAATGTCACTGTGCCTTACGACACCCCACTGTGCTTACTTGTGTGGGGGCAGCAAGCAAACCTCTGCTGCTGCCCTCATAGCACCACCAGCCTGAGGCTGTGCCTGGGATAGACACCTTCTTATGGGGTTCCTCTGGGTTCCCAGTCACACCTACCTGGTACCAGGCAGGTCAGTCCAAGTGCAGGTCAGCCAAAGCTGTGACTGAATGTTGTGGAGATGGGAAGAAAACACAGGAGGAAGAAAATGACAGCAGATACAGGCAAAGGAAGAGTCATCAAGCAAGCAAATCTCACATTCAGCCAGTGGTGCTGATGTGGCTGGTGCCTCACAGAAAAACATAAAAGCATTCCAGCACCACAAAATCGTTGCAGTATTGCTGATCATCACTACTGATTTTACCTGATAATCAAAATAGGTTATTTATAGACAGCATCATTGTCATGAGCCTCTGCAAGGAAGGGGCTGACAAGGGGGATTCCTGTCACCACAGGAACTTCCTCACTCTCACACTACCCAGTTCGCAGTACTACCAGACCTGTAGGCCCACATTAAAACTGTGAATTGCAAAGCACCACAAGACTTAAGACAGCACCCAGTAGGGTGAGCATCATCACAGCACCCAGCAGAGTAACCCTCCCAGCACTGATGCAGTCCTGTGCAAGTCACAGTTTAGAGAACCAGCCCAAATGGCTGGGCAGTGACTCAGACGTCCAGAGCGTCTCACAGGACACGCTGGGAGTACACAAAGTATTTTATTTTATATGTTAAGTGAGAGGACACTTCATGTTCTCAGTGCCAGAGACAGAATCAGTGTATGGTATGCAGTTCCCAAGTGCTTACTCCGAGGCTGAACATCTAACCTGGCTGAACACCAGGGCCCTTTGCTGGCAGAGGAACAAGTCTCTTCCAAAACCCTGCACTAATTACAGTTGCTCTCAGAGCCCTTATAAACATCAGGTTCCACTTCTCAGCTCTTATGTTTCCTTTTCTTTCAATAACAACATTTTTAACAGAAAGCTAGTTTTCTAGGTCAAAGGACTCCACACTTCAGAACAGATTGATAGGAAAGTCATAATACTTGTAATTCCCGAGATCTTTTATCTTGCACATCTCAGACAGACTCCAAAGGTAACACCTGGCAAGAAGCCAGAGGAGTTCTGCTACTAAGCCATCATGATAAGATCAGCACCGAGTGGAGGAAATGGCAACAGAAATCTCCCACCTTTCCCTGGATTTTCATCCAAACAAGTAAGTATGTCACTTCAGTTTCCCTATCAGAAAAGTTTCAGTGCCTGAAGGTCAGCCCCAATCTCCCTTAGTCACACTACGTCAATAAAAGAGCCATGCTCTCACCCCACTGCTTGTCTACAAGGCCTCAGCTCCTCGGTGGAACCACAGATTATCCCATGGCAATCGTCTGCATCACACGATACTGGAACTCACGATGGGACAAATTCAAAATTAATACTATTGCACCAGTCACAGAAGATGCCATAAAAGGAGACTCACAAAAAGCATGAACTATGTAACAGTCAATGCCAGAAGACTAAGCACCAGATCCAGAGAGGTATTTAGGCACTGAATTTTCACTGATGTCAATGGGAATTAGGTGCCTAAATACTTCTGGATCAGATCTTTACTAGAGCAGGCTTTAAGGCTTGCTTTTTCAGTAGTTCTATGGTTACTACAAATTCTTCAGCATGTCCTTTGAGGAGCAAGTCCTTCAAAGGAATGCCTAGGAGACTCATCACATCTTGAAATGTCTTGAAAATAATCCTCCAGTTCTCAAAGGAAACAGACTGGACCCACTAAGTACATTTTAAAAAAATCCACTTTTTATGACCTTGTTTAGGTGTCACAGCTTGGCTTCCTAGGAGCCATTTAACTCTGTGAATCTGTAAGGCAGGATCCTGTCTCTATTACCAGGCTTATGGAGTGGCAACGTGCTAGGAGGCATCTGATGACTATTGCATTGTGGAAGAATACCTGACATACATTAGCTGCTTATTGAAACTTAAAGATTGTTTTCAGTTAACACAGACATCATTGAATTTCACTGGCTTTTAAAATGAAACAAAACAAAACAACCAAACGAAAAAGACAAAACCAAACCAAACAAGAAACCTGTCCACAATAATACAAACCAAGAACCTGACAGGTTTCTATAAACCATCATCTATGAAGAAATTGAATTGCACATGCCCTTAGCGGACAGCAAAGGGCAATCCCTTGCCCCATTCAGAACTATAAATCAAACATACCACCCAAAGGAAAGGGGAAGGAAAAAAAGGCCCTTGTGATGACAGTTCAGATTGAAATTAATTTGCCCACTTGCAGAAATTCTGAAAGTGTTTGCTCTGGATTTTTCATCCCCACCACACGGCAGCTGCTTTTTTCCAAAGCACACACTCCCACTGTTGTGGGCTGGTGAAGCAAGACAGCCAGCATTGGAAACAGACATGTCCCGCGGTGGCATGACAAGCAATGGGCACAAGCGGCCACACCACAGGGTGCGCAGAGCCGTAAGTACATACACAGACACAGGCTTGTGTCTGGCCCAGGGACTGACAGAGGGGGAAGGTGTCACAAATATAAATCTCAGGACAGGGAGCCAAAGAACTCAAGTGAGTTTTAGTCACATGGGTATCTCTGAGTTTCCCTTGGCTGCCATGATCAACTGTGGCCCAAAGTTGTAAAACCTGCCCACAGCTGCTCTGCTCACCCCCAACCTGATGTTTCACACTGTGACTTTATGCAGGCTTGTTTGGGTCTAACAAGGTCCTTATTTTTCTACAATGCAGGAAATAAGGAAACCAGCCATCAATTATTAGAAGCGCAGCAGATCTGAGCCGCGTGGCTGTAAAACAGATTTTTCTTTAATGAAACTGAGCTGGCATTTGCCAGAAATAACAAGTGCCCAAGACCAAAATGTAAATCAAAACTAAAGGAGAGTTTTCAAAACTTTGAATCATTGGTAGCAACAGACAAGCTCAGAAGGAGGTTGGTATGATTTTGGAATGTCTTAAAAATGTGTGACTAATATGAGTTCTAAAGACATTATTTGTGAGTTAGTATTTCAGTCTCCCCACAGAAAGAAAACATCATGACCAGGGAGGGCCACAGTGTTTGCTGTAATAACTACTGTGTTAGTATGTCACTATCGCTATGCTAGGAAGGAGGCTGAGCGCCTTTGTTTTCATTTCAGAAAGCAAAGAAAGGGAAGACGTTAATGTTGAAAATCATCAGTGCTTGGTAAGAGAAGATCACAGTTGTTAACCTTTCCCTATGTGTCCATGTTTTAAACCCAGCACTTGGTTTTAGTTGGACTCGGCCCAGGTCCTAGGTAACAGGAGGTTCCATCACAACATCTCTGATAGAGACTAGTCTAGTTAAACAGAAGTAGTGCTGTTTGCTTAAGACAGAAACGTAACAAAAGGAAAGAAAGGGCAGATTTGGAGCAAACATTAGTTGCTAGTGATTGCCTTACCACAATTACTGTCAAACTGTGTAATTGTAGTGTGGTAATACTCCTCCTTCCCCAGCCTGCCCCTACTCTTTGTCATGAAACCCAGAATGAGGCCCTAAACTTCACCTCAGTATGGATGCTAGGCCCAAGGATTGCAATGCAGAGGGCAAATGAAGGAAGAGCAGCACCAGGTCTGGCAGCAGGGCATGGCTTGGAATCCCATCTTTTACAGATTGCAAGTGGAAACCACTGGAATGGTCCAGTTTGTTCACCTAGTGATTCTATCATTGAATGAAATTGTCCATGGTTGAAAAGAATAATTTCTTTCAAAAGAACATCTAAACTCAGCTCAGCAATTCCTAGTACCAGAGGATTTATCACATCTTTTGCTAAACTATGCCAGGGTTTAATTAATCGCTGGCAGTCAAGGTCAGGTGTCTTCCTTCTTGTTTGATCCCTCTTAATTTCCAGCCATGAGATGCCATTCAGCATTTATCTGCACACAAGAGAACCCTCAAGTATCACCTATCTTTTCCTTTGGTGCACCTCCAGAACAGATTAGATTGCCTCTAATCTTCCATTAGCCCATGAGTTCAATATATGGCTTTAGCATCTTCCAGTTCTTTCTTCCAAATCCTTTGAGTTTTCAAAGTTGTTTAAGAAAATTTGAGCATTAATCTACCTTCCTGCAACTAGAGTGATGCTTAACAGAAAGATAAGATCATGTTATTAAAAACTATAAGGAAGAATCACATCACCTTGTACTCTATTAGAAATTTATATTCTCACACCAACTGAATATGAATCACATCCTGATCCTTTTTAGCATCACTACTTTCCAGGACATGCAGCCTCCCATCTATAAAAACAGTTTATATCCTCTATACTCAGGTACATGTGTTGAACTGTATGAAAATATTCATTGCCCAGCTTCTGATCATTGCTTAAGAAATCCACGTCACATGCGAGCCGCTTCCTAATTTTTATTTATTACTCCCTTTACCTGAAGCCACAGACAAACTTTACTGGCAGTGGGTTTCTATTTCCTGCTAGGATTTCAGTAGAAACTATTAGACAACACTGGGAACAAACACAGACTTTCAGAGTTGTATACAAAATACTGTCACTGTACAAAATATAGTTGTATGATGAGTATCTCAATTCCTAAAGATAAACCAGTTTTTACTCCATTCAAAAGGCAACATTATTGTTTTCTATACCCCTATTTTCCTGCCATCAACACTGCATGTGACAATCCAAAATGTATTGCAGAAGCTTAAGTCCAATCTACCAACACATCTACCTCTGCCAGCCCCAATCTCAGGCTTGTTATAAAACAAGAACAAGCTTGGTGAGCTCTTTTAAGAAGCAGAACAGCTTCCTTCAGCTGCTCTGTTAACACAGATTTCTGCCATAATACATCCCCAATTCTAAATAGTCTGAACTCCACCTGGACCATCAGGATGTAGATATGACCAACAACTAAAGGGCAATACTGCTGGAGGACTTCAGCATGCTAGTTAATTTTCATATTTGGAAAACAAGATGCATTACGAATGAATAATAGTTCAATGTGAGCCTAATTCAGTATCAATAAGGCTATTTCCTTCTTCAGAACAATGGTTGGCATTTTCTATCCCCAACAGGCAATCATTTGTTAGCAATGGCATGTCCCCAGAATGCCACAGAACATTTCACAACTGCTTTGCACATAAAAATCAATCATTTTCCATGCCCGGTTGTCCCACCACTGGCTCTCCCAACTGCTTCTCTTAGAGCTCTTCACTCAGTCTGGTTTTTACTGTGTGCCTTCTCAGTGTTTTCTTGACACACAAATGAGTGACTAGAAACACCAGCATTAGACAAGGAGGGATCTGAACTTTGTTCACTAGCTCAGAGAGGACAGAAGCCTAGAAGTTACCTCTTGTAACTTTATAGTGCCTACGCAGTTGAGTGAAGGAATTAAAAATGTCACAGGAAAGACAGTTGGGCCCAAAGAGTTGTATCTCACAGCAGGATTTCCACCCCTTACTGTCTTTAAAAACTCCAGTGACAAACAACTCACAGCCTGCTTGGGCATCATATGTCAAAAGCTAAGTATACTCCTAGTTAATATACTTCCTAGTGTTGAGCTCACACAATCCCTGTGGAAGAATAAACTGATGTAGAGGAGACAAAAGGTGCTGAGTATCAGGTGCATTCCACAACATAACTGAGTATCAACAGAGGAAACCTACAGCCACACTCACTTCAGAAAGTGCAATAGGAGATTCTCTTCCACACCAGCAGAACAAGACTGGTGCCTCTGAAGAATGAATGAGTGCACATGCACCACGTACACACATTATAATTCCGATCTATAAATCGGTGGATAACATGTTTAGAAGGTCCTTCTCATATCTAGCTTATATTATAAATCTGGGTTGCTCATCAGACTAGCAAATGCTGTAGTCAGGAGGCTTCACATTGGAGGCAGTATCCAATTTTCCAGACTGTATTCTCTAGTGGTAGTTAGTATAATTCTATTTTACCCAAATGCTAGTTGGTTGCGAGGCTATTTTTCACCAGGTTTCCTCTCAAGCCTCCTATTATCTAGGCTCTGAAACCCTCACTGTCACTTCAGAGCGCTTGCTGCCAAAACATCTACCCCATGACTAAAACTTCTGTATTACCTCTGATATTTAATGTTCTTAATTTTCAAGTCTCCCAGCAACTTCTCCAGCAGCTAATAAAACCTCTATGGTTGGTATTAACACTAACCCTTAGCAAGGAAAGTTCCCTAAGCAGGTTAGTCCCATTTTGAGACTTAACCTGGGTACCAGTGAAGCAGCAAGCTTCTGCAAAACAGCAGTGTCATCTCTCAAACCTGTCAAATAAAATGTCCATGTAGGTGATGCCACCATACACTCAGGCTCAAAACACTATTGATGATGAGTCATTCTACTCGTTTGCTTTCCCCTTCTAGATTTTTGGTCCCCTTTATATTGGCTTTCTATGACTAATCTTTCAAAATATACAGATTTGTAAAAGTTTTGTGGAAGTGGCAAACTTACAAGCAAATAGGCATAAAAGTGAATTTTGACAAAGCAGTCAGACTATTCATGCCAGTAATCTCTGCCCAACAGCTTCCGACAGGATGCAGTAAGAGAAAGGAGATCTCATATAATGTTTCCAATGAAATCCAGCCAAATCACCCTGACAGATTTTAAGTATTTACACATTCAACAGACCCAAAAGCTATTTACACCAGTTGCCATACTTTCACATATTCAGCCCACAATTCAAATAAATTACAAACCTTTCCATATATTTAAAAATAAGCCAAGAGCAAAGTTGCACAAAGTAGAAGACAAGAGGCCAAGAGGCTGCGAGCATAGAAAGAATAAGTTATTGAGACTCAAGGGCAGGGAAAAAGCAAGTGGGCTCTAGGGGTAAACATCCCCTTAAATTTCCTGCATACCCACTGAAACCAGAGAGATGCTGAAATGCTTGTGGATCTTTGTTTTGAAAAGAGAACCATTCACACACATAGTTTGTAGCTTATCCCCACAAAAATACAAGTCAGTGAGCCTTACCAAATAGCACAGGAACTCAAAAAAAAAAGAATATAAGCCAATTTGTGGTAAGCTGGCAAAAGGAAAAATAAGAAGCAAAACTGTTTAGATGAAAAGTGTGAGACATCTTTTTCTTTTGCCAAGTGAACTGAGTCCATACTTACAGCACAAACTTCCAGGGCTCAAGTCTGCCTCCTTTTTATGCACTCTTGGTTTTAAAATGGCGCACTTCAGGTTTGCACCAGAGCTAGGGATGATGGAATGAAGCCAGCTGAGTTTCAGTTGAACATAAACCAGCTCTGATGACTTCAAGGAAACTGAACCTTACAACAATCAGATATCCAGAAAAGAGGCATTTAGTGTTGCTTTTTCTTCTTCAAGTCCTGGGAGACAGCCTCAGCTGCAAAATCTCTTTTGCAGAGATCTTGGGAACCTTGCAGTAGCTACCTGCATGTCCAGCCCAGACAGCATGCATTCCATCAGATGATTTCTGCCTCAAGAACAGCCATAAGAGACTTCCATCTGCTGGAAGTCAAGGGCAACCCTGAAGTTGCTTCCTCCAGCAAACCAGCAAGGAAGATTTGCCTCCCAACAGGTACATGTTATTGGTTATTTCCAACACAGCTCCCTTAAAGTAGCCTCCTTTCTCTCACCTCGGCCTGTCAAGCACTAAAATAAATGGGAGAATTTGTTCCTCAGCAACAATTCTGCAACTAGCAGAGTAAACCAGATGCCAAGCAGCAAGAAGCCAGACTAAAATGTTCCGTTAAAAAGCTTACTCTCCCAAAGATAACAAATATGTATTTTGCACTTTTCACCACTCACACTCAAGGGGACTTACCAACAAGGCCAAGCACCACGTATTTCACGTAGCAGAGAGAAATCTGGTCCACACACACACTGTACAGAGGGGGTGCAGTTCAAGCAAGTGCCATCTTAGGCGGATACAGCCACATGTTGCAGCGCAGCATCCTGCTCCACCACCAGATCAGATCTCAGAGGGCAGCCACATCACCCAAACACTGCACCTGAACTAACAAACTCTAGCCCTCGGCATAGAAAACTAAGCTGGCGCTGATGCTGTGCTGAAACAACTGCACTGCTTCTGGCTCCAAAACTGACTTATCTTTCTCTACACCTTACTCCATTCCACTCCTGCAGCAGAAACATCATGAACAGTACACAGACTTGCCCCAAAATGGTACATGCGCTACAGCCTAGAATAGGGTTCAAGCACCCTAAGTCTTTTCATCCAAAACGTTTATGTACTTGGCCACATCAGCTGCTGACAAATCCTTCACCATTTTTGCCTGTTTCATGTACAATGGCAGATCACACCAGCTTTAGACCCATGCACGGTATTGAACAGGGAGAAAAATTAAAGGAAAACGTACTGGTCCAACTGAACTTGGCATCTGAGCTATTGGGCTGCTTCAGCTTGCGCACTTCTCACTGCAAGACACAGTTTAACACTTGGATCTTCTTTGTGCCTCAAAAGCATGGATGGGATTTTCAAAACCATTCAGTACTGGCCTCTTCCTGAAGTCAATGCTACAACTCCCTGCAATTTCAGGAGGAGCAGCAGGGAAAAACAAGAGTTATGAAATCTCATGTTATATTCTTTCTGGGATTTTCCCAGAAAATACTGGGTAATAAAACAGAAATTTCCTCTTTTATCTGTTCTCACTTTAACTCTCTCTTCTCTGTCCAGCACAGATGGCGGCTGGGAGGTAGGCAAGACTTACTTACATAAGGAACAGTAAGCAAGAGCTGGTTTAGAGTGAAATGAGTCCTTCTGAATGCAAACTGCTGCCCTCCTCGAGCACCCTTCCTATCCTATTTAGTCTTCTCTCTCAAGCCTCTGCCCTGACAGAGATGTTCCATCAAAGAGCGCAATACAGCCTTCGTAAGTGAGTGATCATTTGCTCTAAGAGAAGGATTCAGCTTAAATCAAAGCCAGCTGCTTTACAGAGGGGCCGGCAGCTAAAAAGAAGTTAAACAAAATGATAATAAAAAAAAATGCAATCTAGAACCTATATAGGTAGCAAATCTACTATTGTGTTTCAGATAAATAACTCTAAGGTATTTAAGCCTCATACACAGAAAACAATTTTATTGCCTTTTTTAAGTCATCCTCTTGCATTGTTGTTCTGCCTTAATAACTCTGAAATGTGCTACTCATCTCTCCCAGTTAAATATCCTGTTTCACAAGCCCACTCCTAGATATCTGAAACTGCACAGCATTTCTATCTAGCTTTAGGCATCTAGCATTCCAAAGAATTAATATTTAAACTTATTATAAAGGAATGGGGATTATGTTAAGCATGTAGCATTTAGCAAAACATTCATACTAATAAACTGGTGTGTTGCTTGTTTGAAGCACATTTATCAGTCTTTAAAAAACTAAAAATAAAAGATTATGCTCCAAAACTGACACATGTATCTATTCTCCTTTTAATACAACCAGGACTTAGATAGGATTATAGAGTGGAAGCTATCAAATTTTAATTTTTACAATACACTTCGAACTGCATTATCTTTCTTTGCCCAGGGGATTGTTGACTTCACTATTTAAGTGACTTAACCACAGCAAATGGTAAAAAAGCAGTGAATCACAGCACATATTTAAAATAACCCTAGACCATCTATCGCCTCTTAGGAAGTGCCTCATGTTAACATTTTAACATATTATTGCTCTTACAGCTCTTGATTATAGATAAATTAATAAAAAAACTAATCAGTTACAAGACATCACTAACTCTTTTTTTCCTTTTACACTAGCCTTTGATTTACACCTCAGATACCCTTTCCCAAGCTAACACATATAATTTATTTACAGCATTGGAAGGCAAAATACATCATCTACTGTTATACAACCTTCCACTAGGTATTAAAATACTAGGTCCCTGGAGACACACTTCATATACTTCAGCAAGTTCCAAAATAAACCAAACCACCAGCCCCTTAAGCACTTAAAACAACAATGGACATCTGTATTAAAAAGCTAGTTTGGCAGTATTTGATGATGTCGCCTTAGTGTCATTTACCCCTCTGGCTAAACATGCAAACAAACACATAAGAATGTATTTGCATTCTAAAACAACTGACAACTCTCCAACTCTCACAAAGCCCTCTTATCACACACATAAATGCCAGAATTAAATGCATTTTCAGATGGTTTGCATTCATTTAACCCTTAGAATAAATTCGATCAGGTAGATTCAATTACAGTGCTCTTTATGCAAAACAATCACACATACATTGAGACATAATGCCAGAAAAGTCAGACATAATTATTAGATTTAAAGGAAAACAATTGCTTAAGGAAAAAAAAAAAGACAGCACTTAAGCACTTTGTGACTATTTGACTGAGATCAACCTTGTAACTCCTAAATGCTCAAAACCTCAAAATAACCTAACACAAAGAATTTGGATCTATTTCTTATTGCAGCTCTGGTAATGTGTCATCTGTTTTTGAAGTAGTCCCCTTTCTACAAATAATCTTAATCATTAACAATCATTTAATACATCCAAAGTAATGACAGTAATTTAAAAGGAAAACAAAAAACAGTCCTTGTTCCAGGTTACTGGTGAAGCGCAGAGATTGTGAGAACAGAAAGTTCCAGGTTCCAACCGAGATTTCACATACTGGGTGCCAGAAATGTAATAGGGGAAGGGAAAAAGGGGAATTCTTTGCCTCTATTCTTCAAAGCCTGTGCAGAAAGGCAGTACTGCAGTAGTCTGAACTGATACTTATCTGAACGGAAGAACCGGCCCTTGCTTTTTTACATGCCCCATTTAAACGCAATAAAAAGGCATGAGTGGTTTTAACTGGTCATTCTGGCTATGTCATTGTAACGCTCCCTGCTCTCAGGAGAGGGTAACAGCTGTGGCATATTCAGAAACACATACTTTTGCTATTGTTTGCACATTTGTAGGGCAAGATTAAGCGGTACCACAGTTAAGAGAGCACTGCCCTTGCTTTGGAACCCTGTATTCTCTGAGTTATATCAGTATGCTGGGAAACAAAGTTTGGTGGCTGAGGAAAAAAGGCCAAGAGAAAACAGCAAACTATTAAAAACAGTTTCATGCACTGTGAAATGATTACTAGATTGCATTGTCAAGCCTGTTGACATATAATCATAGAAACCTGGAGTGCAAAATGGAGCAGTTTACATCTATATTCCCTTTCCCATTACGCTGCCACTGACATCTTCAACAGTTCCAAAATCACTAAACAGCTGAGGTTCATGTTTCTCGAATAATGGTAATCATGGTACTGAACATGGAAATCACATTCACAGTACTACAAATTTCTCTTCATAGTCTATACGTTACTCCACTTCCTAGCTTACAGATGGATTTAATGCAAGCTTGTTATTTGTTCTATAACTTTTTCCCTGTACATAGGATAAAGAACTTATAATTAGAACTGAAATACTGACCCAGCTAAAATTAATGGACAAAATTCCTTCTGATATTAATCATTTAGAGTAAAATGTTGTCCCTCTTATTCAACATGCTAAGAACTTTTTTGCTCACTGGAAGTAAACAAAACCAAAACCAACATTTTGTTGCAATGATGAAGCACTATCTCCCAAAAGACACCCACTTTACATGCAACAGTTTTACTAATTAGAATCTTGAAACACTTCCAGAATATATTGTCAAATCTATTCAAAATCCTCAGCATACATTTAACAGCTTCTGTGTATACAGGGTTGAACTCTGACACACGAATAATCATTTAGACATAGTTGAATACATAATTTGGAATACGCTAAGTCAAAACTATTTGGAGTTGATGAGAATATTGTCAGGAACATATTAATGCACATACTTAAGCACTTGCAAGATTCAGACTTTTTCTTACTGTAAGAAGAAAGGAAAAGATACTTTTCTTCTCATCCCATTTAGCAGAGTATATGATAATTTCCATTTTCATACCATGTGTTAATGTTTTTTTTTGCTTTTCCAAGTACTGAATGCCTTTATATGACAGGTCAATCATTAAATCTTCTGGTTTCTATTTACTAAATATTCTGTAGTACCAATGCCTAAATAACAAAGAATTTCATTATTATGTACAGTGCAAGCTTTTTTAAATTAAATCCATGAAAGTCATCTTCAACTCCATGACTCTGATATTGCAACACAAATCATTCGAAGAACTTCCTTCAGCAGTAAGTAACACAAAGTTATTTTCCTATTCAAGACAAACAAGCATTTTAGCCAGTTTAAGGGAGAAGAGGACAGTTACAATTTATCCCAAATGACTTTATACACACATTTTGCAACCTGCAGTTTCTCTCCTTTCTCCTCTTACAAAAAGGAAAAAAAAAAAAAAAATAGGAAAAAAAATAATAAAAACCAGACCATGAAATAAAGAGTTCTATAACTTCAAGCTCTATTCAAATAAAGCTTTAAATTCCTTTCTGTAGCAGAAAGTTCAAATGCAGCAAGCAAGAGAACTACAGTTTAAAGAAGAACAACTTATTACTACAGCTGTATATAAAATTGAGACAGTTTAGAGTTTAGTGAGCCCATTCCCTGTCCCCTTATCAGCCCATATAATATTCATCAGCTCTAGGCAGTCCCATTTGCTCCAGTGGGATAACTCAGGTGAACACAGACAAGATATTTGAAAGAAAATGGCAGAATCAGGCCCAAGACCAGTCGATACACCTAGTAAGTCGTATAACCAAAACATACGCTTTTGCTTAAGATCCAACAGTATAAGCTGTTACTTTTGCAAGGACTGTCCTGCTAACCAAGGGAACAGTCACAGGGGCTTGAAATGGCAAGATTTAACCCTCCTTCTGAACAGCAGAAGAAAATTAATGCATTTCAATAAATTGGTTGTACAATTGTTGAAAGCAGCTACAGCTAAAATGGTAAAAAACAAAGCCAACCCACTTTCTCCAAGTCCAAATACAAAATACTCTCAACAGGGAAATATCCAGCTCCTGCAACCTGAACAGCTTATTGTTTTGCTCACTGTAAGTTAATATCTGAAGTGGTTACTGCAAAGGTCTGGGCCATTTGGATGATTTCCCAGTGGCACAACTACCAGGATAAATCTCGTCATTTCTACTGAGTCATGAATTAGGTACACGAACGAAACTGGAAAAGAATGAAAAGAAGTGGTTCCTGGTAACAGCCATAATCAGTGGCATAAAAAAACTGAGATATTTGACATCTTTATAGATTGCTCTTTTGTCACCACTAAAGCTTATTTTCCCAAAAGTTTCTTTCCCATTGACACTAATTATTTTACTTTCAAAGCGGTAATACTGCAGCATGAAATTCAACAAAACAGAACCAAAACCACAGAATTCCAGTAAAACATTGTAAAATGGACTCCATACCTTAAGGTACAGCTAGTCTCTGCCGAGCAGACCACAAATGCCTCTAAGAAGCATCGCCTGGGTGCAAATACTCTGCCTTGTGAGTAATACAGGGAAATCAATGATCAAGAAAAGCATGGTGTGTATCACAGCCAATCATACCAGAAGGGGGAGGCTGGGTAAAAACTGGGTGTTTATTTTAAACAGCTCCCAAACAGAACAAAACATGATTCCAAAATACTGATATTTTTGGTAAACAACCAACAGCTCCATCCTGCAAAGTTTAAACCCAAATGATCTGATTCCCAGAAGTAATCTTCACCACCGCTCCTCAGTTTTTGTTTGGCTGTTCATGTAAAATGACTTGCTCAGGCACAGAAGCATTTTGCAGGATCATAACTTAAGACACTGTGAAGGAGTGGAGTAACACCACAGAGACACTACAACAGCAGGATGCTTTCTCTCCATTGTGACTACTTCAAAGCTGCCCTTTTTATTAGTAGGGTAGTGTATAATTTTGATTCATTCTTTTTTGAAAACATAAATAAATAAAAAAATAAGTAAAGCTATGTTTAGAAAAAAGAGAGTATCTTTTACAGGCAACTATAAAAATCGGGTTGCTCTTGTTAAAGAGTGTCTTTTACCCTCCGTACTTGCAACTTTCAACTGTGGATAAACCAAAACCAGGAGGCACATTCAGTAATCTAACCCAGACTGTGGAGGGAATTACTGGGTACACAGTACTCTGGGGCTGGAAAGCAGGAGACGCAGAGCACGATGATCTGAAATCAAGCTGTCATCAGTTTCCTTCACAAAACCTTTTACTGGGTAAATCTGAATATTTCTCTCATTCCCATTTCTTAGCTCTCTTGCTGTATTGCACCCACATGCAGCTGTCCCTGGTCCATTTGTTTATCTTCCTGAGAGAACCAGGGCTGCTGGGAGAGGGTTTACACCACTCCTTGAGAGATCAAGTGGCTCTCCCGACTGCTTTTAGATTCACAGAGCTCTGCTTTTACAGTGAGATCACAGTGAGTACATGGGTGACTTCTGTTACTTCTAACTCAGAAGCACAGAGTGCTAAGCAGGGGTTGGTAGCTCACTGTATTAAATGGGCGAACTCCAAAATGCTTGAGTGGACATTAAGGCGCTTGCTGACACCGTACAGGTCAGAAGCAGCAGCTCAGCCCACATATTTTAAATCAGACTCTAGCCCAAAATTTTACTTTCCCAAACTTCTCCTGAAAATTTCTTCACAGGGAAGAAAAAAACCAAAAACAAACAAACAAACAAAAACAAACAAACACAAAGAAAAAAAAAGGGCAGAAATGAAACCAAAAAAACTCACCCAAAAAAACCCTGTGCTGCCGTCTTTGGAAAAATCCATCATTATCCATCAAATCACCACACTCAGTAAATGAACCCTATCCTGCCCACGGACACCTCCTGCTTACTCCCATGACTCAAGTCACCCATATACTGAAGCAACCACAAGGTAACACCCTGGACAGAAAACACATTAAACAGAAAACAGTAGCAAAACTTAAAACACCTTTTTTTTTTTTTTTCCCCAGTGGTGAAAAGGGGAAATTGATCATCCAGAAAAGATGAATTGGCAACCTCCTCTCATGCCCACCTACATCCACTATAAAAGCCTCACGTTGATGGAAGTTACACTTTTCTTCTTTCCCTCCCTACACCCCTGCCTCAGCAGTAGTCACCAGAGTAACACCTATGAAAAGAGAACTAAGCAGCTCAAAAGGAAAAAGAAAGAAAAAAGGAAAGTGCTTCTGGGTAACATTTAAAGCTGGAATGACCCCTAGTCAAGTGGCAGCAAACCTCGCTCACAGGACCACAAGCAGTCCCTTCTACAGGCAGCAGCCCAGCAGTACTAGAGCTCATAGCTGTTCCTTCATACTCTGTGAATCCTCCTTCTCCCCCCTCCAAACCTGGTTCTGTGTAACAGACCTTCATTTCACTGCTGCCAAACATTAACAGCCTTTTCTTTTCTTTTTAATCAGGAGAGGAGAATTGCAGCATTAACAAACAGAAAAACAAAAAAGGTAATTTATAACCTGCTGCTCCACTCTGTCTGTATTCACTGACGATGAACAAACACATCCTGTGGATTACAGGACAGACTTAGCACAGATTGAGGTGTTCATTAACATAACTTCGCGGCAATGAAAGGTGCCATCACCCTAGGGAACGAGCTCACAAAGGAAAGTGTTACTAGTCCAAGGGCACAGAGCTTACTTCTGTTTTTCAGAATAGACAGAAAGGGATGCAATGAAAAAAATCATAGTGGGAACTGCTGTACAACCAGAAGATAATAGCACGTAGATCTCTAAAATAGAGAATGGGAAAGAGCTGAAAGGACAAAAAGAGAATTACCTTTTTAACATTGCCAAAAACATTGCTTTAATATTAACAAACAGGTGCACGTTCAGCTTTGCAAGCAGCTTTGTAGCATAAAGGAATGCTTCAATTCCCACTGATCCCATCCAGTGACACCTTAGAGGGATTATTTCAAAACTAAATTTTGATTAACAAATTCCATCTCAGTTAACAAGTTCTAGCTTAAAAGGGTAACTAACAGATTTCAGTGGCCAATTCCTAACCTAACTTCAGCTTTAACAATGGATGGATGAAAAGTGGACATTTGGTGAATTTGACCTTACGGCAATGCCTTCCAGGCTACCAGGAATCCCAAGCCTGAGGATTCACTGCATGAATCCAGCATTTGCAACACCTCCTTGAAATACAAACTATAAATCCAAGCAAGCATGGTGAAACTGCTGAATAAGAACGAGGCATTTATTGTCAGTCTGGCATGCTCGCAAACAAACACCCCACACGCACGCTGCGGCGCAGGACAGACTAACCCAGTGTTCAGCACCATCCTCCCAACAACCGAGAGCAGACCAAACCGAGTTGCAGTCGCTTAGGGCACCTAAAGGAGATGCTGGGCTCGGGATTTCTTAAGGAATATTGAGAAACACTGCTTCCCATCAGCAAAAACCACTCTGGTTTTGCATAGAAAGGGGGAAAAAAGTTTTAAAGCTTAAAGTTAAAAAACATTCTGAAAACCAAAAGGAGAGGGGAAGCTTGATACACGTTTGGCTGCTGGTGGTAGATCATGCGTTTTTAAACTCACCCTTCACGCTTTGATGTTTCTGCTGCTGGAAATAGTCTTTAGAGCCCCTAGTACATCGCAGCTCCTGCGCCCTGGGCAGGATGGGGATCCTCTCGAATATGCTGGCTCTTTTAGGGATGAAATCTAGTAGAGGCGCTGACATCTCAGGGGGGCTCTGCTGAGGCTCCGTGCGGTCACCGCCGTTGCTGACCGTTATTTTAGAGGACATCTGAGCATTCAAGACAGCTTTACCAGCGCTGGGACGAGCTCCCCGCGGCAGTTCCTTCACAGGCGCTCCGGGGCATTTATCGGTCACCTCGAAGCAGGCGCTGCTTCTCTGACCCGCGGCGAGCTCACAGTGCATGTTCGCGTCCTGCTGCTGACAGGGACCTCGCCGCTCTCCTGTACCGACCGGACAACACCGGGAGTCAGCCCCGCCGGAGGCCACCTCAGCCTCCTGCCGCCCGCCCGCCTCAGCCTCGCGCCGCCTCAGCCTCGCGCCGCCAACGGCCGTTAACCGCCGCCCGTGTGGCGGGAGGCAGCCCCGCTCGCTCCCCTCACGCACACCGGCCCCGGAGGAGGGGAAAAGGGGGAACAGAAACGCGGGGCTTAGACTTCGCCTGTGAGGGACGG